>SKCR01029207.1:0-99162 GCA_019454045.1 Zanthoxylum bungeanum
AATGTAACTCATGTAAAGCAATCCAATCAACTTGCAAATGGTCTAATCAAGCTAAGCACAATGCGACCAATCTCTTCTTTTTTTTTCTCCTCTTTTTTTTTTTAAAAAAAAAACAAATAGGTGACTCAGCTGCTTACTTAAGTAGCTTACAAATAGGTCAATTAAGCATGTCAATTCGGCAATGGTAAGTTACAAACCAACTAAACACTTTTTCCAACTAACTTGGTGATGCAGCAGCTTGCCTCTTCAAGCACCTCTCAAATGCAATGATGGCTACTCAAGTTTCCATGTCAAGCTCATGAGTGCTTCCATTTTCAATGTCATGCTAATGATTTCAACACAAATCCAATGTCAAGCTAATGATAGCTCACGCAAATCAGCAAGCACACTTGTTAATTCATGCTTCAACATAAGCAATCAAGCATCTTACTCACGGCAATATGTGTAACAAAGCAACCAGACTTGTCTCACAAAGTTAACAACACACAAGCTTAGTAAACTTCAGGAGTAAGTCACGGCCTCATCAATCCATAAGCATTTCATTTTGTTTCAACACTCATTCACTCAAATGCCTCACCAAATCACTCAAACACACTTGTTTTCCACACACTTCACAAGATTGCAACAACTTCACAAAGATTGCAAACAAGCTAGTTCAAGCAAATGCTAGGAGTAATGAAGTGCAATCTGATTTTCTCAAAGTAGATATGAACAATACCTATTGAAAACAAGCTAAGTGACATGTATATGGCAAGAACAAAGCAAGGGTGGTGATGGTACTTCCTTGGCCGAATCCGACCTGATGCTTTTTTTTTTTTTTTTTTGATTTTTGAAACTAATAACTTAATAACAATGTTAAACACGTCCAATTAACGTACAATTAACAACTAAACACTTGATTCAAGCAAAGAACACAAAAGCCCCAATTTTGACCTAAGTAGCCAAAGCTTAACTCAAATAATACTCATGATCAATCAAAAAACACTCAAGGCAGAATGTTATTCATGATATTTTGATCACAAATCAACAAGAGTCAGCAAGAAACAACAAGATCCAACAATGGCCCAATCAAGGTGGAAGTAAAACCTTGATGCCGAAATTAAATCAACAAAGAACAAAGACGAATACAAGATTAAACAACACAAAGGATAGGAAATCAGACCTCAGAACCCTAAGCTCATGATACCAAATGACAAGAACTCACTTGGGTTGGAAACCAAGCAAACCCCAAGCATCTTTCTAAACCCCAAGAACTTTGAATACTGATTTTGTAGGAACAAAACCCAACCAAGATCAGCCCTTAACCACCATGAAACTCACGTCCATGATAACCACAAGCATGAAATCAGATTGTATTTTGCTAGCAATGGAGACGCCACTAAGTTGCCAAGCTTAGATAAGTCAATTTGAACTTGAAAAGGGGAATCCCTCCCTCACAAGAAATTTAGCGATAGCCAAAGCTTAAAAGCTTGAAATTTTGTTGAAAATATTGTGAATGTTCTTACAAGGAAGAAGAAAACAATGTTTAAATAGGTTACAAAGAGAAACCCTAAAGGTGTGAATGGACAACAATGTCCCTAAAGTGAAATTACCAAAAGACCTAAAAACTACCCAAAGCTTTCACTCAAGCACGTCCCCAAAAGTCTTTTCCCACCTAAAGTAGCTTAAAACAATGATTAGAAACTAATCTAACTTAAGCTAATTTGAGGTGCTTACATCACATAGTAAATTGACGTGCTTACTCAATAAGCAAGGTTCTAAGCATAATTAACCCTAACGACCTGGTCAACTAGTTTAATTACATCATAAATAAAGTCAACATGTCGAGCACAAATGACAAAAATGCCCCCATTTGGCCGAATTCAACATAGTCCCAAAATATGTCAAATCGGGTCAAAAGAGTGCTGGTGCTGAAGCTGCTCTGCTATGCTTCAGTCTGAGCTGATCTGGGTCAAATGAAATAGCTTGAAGACCTCTCTAGTTATGCCCATATGTGTCTCTGGTGTGCACTTGACTTGGTTACTGCAACTGGTCACATAGCTCTGAGCTAGTCCCGTAAAGGCCTCTCTGATCTTCTTTGCTCTTTGGCGTGTGATTGGACCTGTTGGCAACTGCATGGGTTCCTCCAAGTTGTTAGCTGCATCCTGTAATGTCTATGGTGTGGTTGGACTCATGTCATTCCCTCCTTGTTGAAAAGGATTCGACCTCGAATCTGAACCTGCATCAAAATGAGTTAAGTCATAAACATTAAAAGTAGTAGATACGTTGTACTTACCTTGCAAATCCAGCTTATATGCATTGTCGTTAATCCGTTCCAAGACTTGAAATGGACCATCCCCTCTTGGTTGCAACTTGGATCTTCGTTATGCTTGTATCTTTTCCTCTTGCATATAAAGCCACACCCAATTGCCGGGGTCAAACACAATGCGTTGGAAACCTATTATTCTCACCAACTCTGCCTTTCCCTTATCATTCATACTGCCAAGCTTAATAACAATCAAAGATAATAAATCCATAGGTGTTAAAGAATTAGAATCATAATCAATCTCATAAGGCAAGTAAAAACTTGAAGGATGAATGAATCTATTATATGCAAACTCTGGCCCCGCTATTGCGTCTGTGATCTTTTTAGGTCTTTGGCGTGTGATTGGGCCTGTTTGCAATTGCAAAGGCTCTAATGTTCCTTGGGTGACTGCTTCATGTCAAATGTGTCCCTTGGATCATGTCAACAATCTTGTGAGTTTGAGTGAAAAGAAGAAAGATTGAGTGCATTATTGATAATGTGAATGTGTAATTGATGAAACAAATCTGAATGCACCAAATTTGGTGATTGGAGTGAGTTGTATCATTGTTATCTTGCTGATTTGTGTTGTTAATATGTTTGAAAATCAATGAAGCAAGGTTGAGTGCAACAAATTTAACTAAATTCGTGTGTATCCAAGCAAGTATCACTTGCCACCTCTTGAAATTGTTATTATTGTTGGTTTTTCTAAGGTCCCAAGATCAAATCAAGACATGAAATTATGTGTGAACACATCAACGGAGGTAGCGGAATACTCACATTGATCGGTAGAGTCGATTTGGAGACAATTCAAGCCCAAAAACGCACTGCCATGTAAGCCTACTGCATGCAGTCCACTGCCTACAAAAACAAAAAATTAAGTGAAGTGAACGGAGCGCTCCTAGCTTCGGATGGGATCCGGATCTTCTCATGGTCGAACCTCCCTACCACCTTCGCAAGACTTGTAAGTGTGCTAGCACTTGATTTCTCACCATGAGAAACCACTCTTGCTTCCCTTTAGCTCACGCCCAAACTAGTTCCAAACCAGTGAACACTTGCTCAAATGGGCGTGAGAGAGGAGAAAAATTTGAGAGAGAAGAAGTTGTGATGTTAATTAAAATGATTTACCAAAAATCAATTTATATTTATGCCATAATTTATTAATTTAATAATAAAATTATGACACATAACATGCAATGGCTTAGAGTATAAAACACTCAATTTCCATGCAATAACATTGAGTGCATTGTACACAATCTACATGCAATGACATTGAGTACAATGTACACAATCTACATGCAAAGCATTAGAATGACATGTGTCATGTGGGCCCCACACGTTCCCAAATGAAAGTGGGCCCACGTGCACTCACGCGTTCGGGTTCGATATTTCCGAAATACCGAGCTTACGTCGCGACGTTAATTCAATCGAATTTAAATAAATAATCGCCCCCGGCGAAATTATTATTTACGTCGCTAACGAATTAATTCTTAATTAACTCGTTTGCCCGAATTAAAATCTAATTTTAATTCCGCGTCGAAATCTAATTTCGTCTAATACATCGATTAATTCTGAATTAATCGCTCTCTCTCTCTAGACGATATTTTATCCCGGATAAAACATCTCCGTTATTAATCCTAGATTAATTTTCTCTCTCTTCTATTATAATCCCAGATTATTCAAGAGTGCAAGTTGTGCGTCATCGGTGGATTATCGGGAAGCGACCCATGAGATCCCCGGATAAGTGGCAGTAAATACGGTCGTCGGAGTGCCCGAATCACGTACGTACCAAGTACTACGTTCTACCGATTTACGAGACAAGGTCGACTCCTAGCAAAGCACCAAGTCTTCCCAAGTTCTCCGAACATATTCATCAAAGAATATCTAGATCTGTATCAAGCGTAGTATACAATTGTATTGTGCATATCGGCCCAGTATCGGATAATCACGTGCTAGGGCTGGGGCTGGATAAGTGTCTGCCCCGTCCGAAACACATATCGGATGTCTGGTAACTAGTCTCTATAATCGGATATTCATGACCTGGTCATAATATCACGATTGGATGCGCATCACTTTAAGAGCACTAATACCGTATCCTGCGTGACATCATCTCCATTATGACTGGAGTGACACTTCCGTCTTGACATCACATCCAATACACTACGATTCTCTGATAAACCCAGAATAGGTGAACACAGAACCAGTTAAGATCCCCCACCACCAAAACTAAAGTTTACCGATTGTCGTAAGTATTAGCGATGTAAGTCTCAGGTTAAGACTATACACACCTACCTTGATTTCGGCCTCCCATAGACACCTAGTCATAATACCAATGGGATTCCGAAGGGTCTATCCAGAGCGAAGCTGTTTCCCGTACCATCGGTGAAACACGACCTCCTATCGCACTTGCACAAGTATCCAATACTTATATATATGAGAACTATGCCGTTGTGCCCTCACAACGCGCACAAGTGCAATACTAGTCTATCCGCATTATCGATGTCCAGTCTCGATAATACTACGACTAGGGATATTTAATGATTAAACCTTTGGGGACTGATACTGTCTCATATCATTCTCAGTCCAGGAACTAATCATAGGGACCTCTCTTCATTTATATATCTATGGTGATCTAATCACAAACGATGAGAGTGCAATTTCCTTATTACATAGTTAATTTGCTACAACAACACAATGATCTGTGCAAATAGTGACGCTATGGGTCATATTATCCAACAATCTCCCACTTGGCACGTAGCGAGTCACTCAAGTGTCCTACACTCGAACTATGTACAATTCGCTCAAATTGCTGAGGAAAGGTTTTCGTCAGCGGATTTGTTTAATTATCGTCTGACGCGATTTACACGATCATCACATCGCCACGATGTATGATCCGAACGAATCAGATGATACAGAAGTATATATCTGGATCGTCGATGAGACCTTTAATTCCTTAGCCTATGCTGACGCCTAGCTCAGCTGCTAACAGAACTTTATCTAATCTTATTAGATTTATTTTCTACCCAGATGGTCTTCTATTGCTGCCTCAGCTGCAGCAATGATCCGCATTTGTTGTTTATTCGGCAACAGTTATCTTGCTAGGAAGATTTCCAGCTCACTGTCCCTGTTATTCAAACTTTATAGTACCGCAGTATTTACCGGTTTGGAAACTTGCAGCAGTGATCCCAGTCACTTCAAGTTCTCCATCTCCATAGTTTAAGACAACATCTTTAGTTCTCTCAGATACTAACAGATGTTCTTTAATCTTCAATCCAGTGACTGTCACTTGGATTGACCCGATTGTGACTCCATATGCTCGAAGCGTATGAGACACCAATACAAGTACATTTTAAATGTACAATTTCCCAGAGAGTGTTAACAACTCCAAATCTATCCCAGTAGATCTTTATTCCCTGAATAAAGGTTGTTACTCCCCAGAATTCTACGGAGAATTTCTATTGAAAGAATATCTATGAAAGCCAAGCTTTCACCAATTGCTTTATGGGAATTTCACTGTCAGTGCGCTCTCCCACTAACCTCCTTATATACACAAGAATTATTTCGTTTTGAGTCAAATCATAAACCATTATGATTATTTCAAAACGACAGTTCCAAGAACCTTATGCTTGCATCAATCCAAACATGGATCGAATAACCCGCAAACCTGGTTTGTCGGTTATACAAAATCGTCAGGATGTTGTAAACATCCTCCAAAAGGTTTCCTTTTCAGGAAAGCGATTTTGATTTGTAACTGACATATTTCATCAATGAAATATACAGTTATCAACAAGCATCTTCAAAATGGATTTATCATGGCAACAGGTAAAAAGGTTGAACCGTTATTAACATAATGTTGATAACGACCCTTTCCGTCAAAACCTTAGGTTTGCACGTTGGTATGTTGCCTTCCATGTATGTCTTCCTTGAAGACGTTTAATGTACCATAGGCACAACGCCTTGTGGTACAACAACTAGTATCCAAACATAGTTGTTATACATGGAATCCATTTCGGACTCATGGCACTTTGCCATAACAGGGAGTCGATACCTCGTATCACTTCCTCTAAACGTAGTCGGATGGTACACCACCATAAGATTGACATCTTTATGGGGTGAGATCAGAAACCCATACCCTAGGTTGTTTTCTGACTCTATCCGATCTACTAGTTTCTTGTGTATTTGAAGATTAATGGTATAGATTCATCATAGATGAACTGTTTGTGTTCCATTAAGGACTTCGTGCCTTGATCAGTATTACTCCGATTTTCATCGAGTATCACTATCCTCCCACTGACCACTGCATATCGGTATTCCTCTCAGGAAAACCGCATGGTGAGCAACAATTACATTGTTCTCATGTGGGATTTACAAGTACTATATTTAAGGTTTCCCTTAGGATAACTTATATTGGCACTTATCCAATTTGGGTCCTTAGTTTGGTATCATCCAAACGCTATGCCTCGCATACCCAAATTATCAGGAATGAGAAACCTCGTTTCTTCCCTGTTCATATCCTATATGATATCTGTCAAACAGATTTATATGGAACCTTATTCTAAATAAGTTTTGCACTGTTAATACATATCCTGTTGAAGGAAATAGTAGCTCAGAGCGACTCGTGATAAACCTTATTATGTCCAACAAAATTCGGTTTTTGGTTCGGACACACCGTTTAACTAACGTGTCTCGGGAGGAGTCCTCATACGAAAGAATACCGTACTCTTTCATTTACATATGAAACTTACTGCTTAAGTATTTTCCATTACGGTTTTACCGTGGCGGAATAATACTATAGCCGATCTGTTTGTCTACTTCGTGTCGAAACTCTAAAGTTTCCGATCTGTGTTCTTCAAAAGAAACACATAACCACAACGTGATGTCACATCCGTTAAGGTCACGAAATATTCATGTTCACATCTAGCCTAGCTAGATATGGGCCCACTTACTTCACCATGAATAGGGCTAACAGATCGGTGGCCCTTTTACTATTACCAAGTAAATAGTATTTTAGGTATTTTACCTAATAAACTAGATTCGCAGACCTTATTTGAATAGTCAAATCAGTCCTAGTACCCACTCTACAAAAGTGTGGATATACGAGTCTTGTTTAATAAACTAGATTCGTAGACCTTATTTGAATAGTCAAATCAGTCCTAGTACCCACTCTTCAAAAGTGTGGATATACGAGTCTTGTTTAATTGTGTCCCAGACAACAATGCCACAAATAAGTCTCCATTGATCAAATCAATTTGAGCTATTTATTTGTCATTTTATATGTTTGAGATTTTATTTATATTCAAAATATAAATTCTGTTTTATTTATCTCAGTATCATCTTTATATATTGAAACACTTTAGTGTTCTAGAATATAAAGGTTTTATCCGCAATGGATTAAACACTGATATAGAGATAATGTCTCTAGATAAACTAGTTACATTATAACATTTCCTAATTTAAATACATACCCAAAGGGTAGTTTCTAAACTTAGGTATCTACGGTCGAAACAGCGACTTTCGTCCCGTTTCCGATTCGCAGAGAAATCTCGGCTTGAAGCCAGTATCCAGCTCACAGCGGATTCTGAACGTCAATACATATATTTTATGTACCACACTAAGTATTTAAAATCCAATTTTAATACTAGTAGTGAACATAACTTTGACAAATATTTTAAAGTTAGAGCCTCGCCCTTTCTTTAATTCCTTCGTGTCTTCCATATCCAAATGGTAGTCACTTTGGGATATGTCAATTACCTTTTCAATATTTCACAAACCTTTGGGCAAGCCTTGTTTTAGAATATCGAAACGATGTGCACCTTGTGCTACATGCCCAATTGCAAATTTTGACTTTTCTCCACTAGAATAGTCAATTAATTCTCCAAGAATTATTAATTGCAATTTTAATACTTTTAAATCTAAAGATAGATTTATTATAAGTATATTAATTAAGCACTAAAGTCATCATCACATAAATCTTCCAAAGACTTTATGCTCTACTATTTGCTTAATTATGGGCTTAGTAATAATAAGTTATTTTATCAAATAAATTAACCTATTATTAATTCCCAATTGAAAATTAAATCATTTAAAACATTTAATCCAAGGATTATATATTTTAAATATTCAACCTTTCAATTCTTTACTTGATTTTAATAGTCCAACTATTTAATCAAATTATTAAGGTACTATTTATTATAATGATTACAATAATCCATTATTTAATCAACTATAATTTTAATATTGATTACTATAATCCCATTATAAAATCAACTATCATTTAATTCAATTATATTGATTACTATAATCCAATTACAAAATCAACTATATATTGAATGAGTTTGTATATAGTCCAACTATATATATTTTTAAAACAACATAAAATATTAGTCCGACTAATACTTTTGATTAATATGACGAGTAAAATATAAATGAGCGTGTTTAGCGAGTATTCGAACGAATGTTGCAAATTCAATACTTGCCTCCCACTATTTTTCGTCGAGCCTCTAACCCTCTGTGGAGTACTCGGGAACCGCGTTTCCTAGTGGGCTAGGATCCTATTAAATAACACACAACCCTGACTTTGGCCAATAAAAAGCTGTATGCTATTTAACTAGGTAGATCTCACAGATCAATTGGATCTCATCCAATTCCTAGATCCGGTTAGGTGGACATCCAAGTCCGAAACATATGTATAATGTCAATGTATCCAATACATTTTCCTAACCATATCCTCCGAATCATCTAGGCCTTGGCTTTGGCCAAAAACAAACCTAATGATTCCAGTTAAGCAGGACCCATTGACGAGGAAAGTTTCGTAATCAATGTCATTGGACAAAAAGTGATCTGACTTTGGCCAATAAAAATCACGATTTGGACAAGACACCGATATGCAACAAAACTCTCATGATTCAAGTACATCCTTGATTGACAAAGGTCTTGACTTTGGTCAAAAACAAACCAATGCCAACTTCGGATCTTGAACAAGAATCATTCAATGGAAGGATATTTGCTTAATATAAATTGAGGGATTTTCGCGTGCAAATTGGCTACCAATTTAATTATCTTTGTTAAGGTCTCATCATCATACACCCTTAAACATGCATTCTAAATACATAATAAAGCGAGTATGAAATAAAATAATAATGATATGCGGATGGATACTTAACACATTGATCCTAGATCAAATCTCTCCCTTTCTCACTCAAGCTAGCACTTGTACTACTTCTACCCGTTACACTACACTTCTAAAGAAACCTCATATACATAGAGGGGAATAGGTGAGAAGAGAATACAAAGAGAAAGAAGGTGATAAGGCTGGACACGCAGGTCCAATTTAATAAATCGAATTTATTACAACAATTTCTAAAATTGCCCACCCGACTAATATCCATCCGATATACATTATTCATTCAACACAACCACGTATTCACACACATAAGCATGCTATCAATCAATCTAATCAAATTAATTAATCTGATAATTAAGTGATCATCCAATGTTCAAACAACGATTTGATTTTGTTCGAGTCAAACTCGTTTTTGCGAATAAGTACTCAAAGTACGAATTCATGAATTAAATTAAACTACATCATTAAATCTAATTTAACATGTATTTAATACTAATTCATTATTCAATTCCAAATTAAATATTACACTTTTATTCAATAAACCTTTTCGATTTAAATTCCAAATCTAATCGTAACGCGTCTCAAAGACCGATTAACGTCCAACGTCAATTCAATTAAAGTCCAATGGGCTTTTGATTGATTTCTTAAGGCGTGGACTTTTGGTCAACTCGGGTCAAACCGATAACCAAAGTCCAATCCGGGATTTACCCCATAAGCCCATAAATCAATCTTGGCCCATTAGGCCCAATTGAACATTAAAGGTTCATTAGTCGCAATTGGGCTTTATGGTTAAGGTTTTGGGCCCAATTGGATCCAATCCACTTGGCCTAAACCAAACTTGATAAATCAAGCCCAATAGCCCCAATACAACAATTCAAGCCCAATCCAATTTAAGCCTAAATAATTAAATTACACTAATCCAATTACGCAATTTAATTACCTAAAGTGCATTATATGATTAATCAACTAAATCAACATTTTTAAAACACCAAATTAGTCCAATTAATCATATTAATTCATTATCACATGTCAAACACACATAATGAAAAATCAACCCATTTACATGCTTCATGCTCTCGGCCAAGAAGGGATTTTGTGTCCGATTTGGTTTCGATCCAATCGAACCTACAATCGACATCAAATCACCATCCGATTTGATTTCATACACATCCAATGTCACAAAACCAAAACACCAAGACATTAGGGCATACACATTCGGCCAAGGTTGAATTTTTGGGGAAAAATCATCCAATGCATTTTTCATAAAATTGATTCCATGTAACATCATTCTATATACATGTAAGCATTCTTATTAATCAAATTTCACAAGAACATGCTTCAATCAATTTCATCACACCATTCGGCCAACATCAATGTTTTGGGGAAAATTATTCCAAATCAATTTTCAACAAATTGGTCCAACCAAAATGCAATAAAACATGTTATAAGCATACTCAAACAAGCAATTTATTCAAATCATGCTCAACAAACATTTACCCAAATTTTAAGCCCTACAAATTTCATGCTTGCAACATTAGCTCTTGATGCCATTGTTGGTTTTTCTAAGGTCCCAAGATCAAATCAAGACATGAAATTATGTGTGAACACATCAACGGAGGTAGCGGAATACTCACATTGATCGGTAGAGTCGATTTGGAGACGATTCAAGCCCAAAAACGCACTGCCATGTAAGCCTACTGCATGCAGTCCACTGCCTACAAAAACAGAAAATTAAGTGAAGAAACGGAGCTCCTAGCTTCGTCGGATGGATCCCGTCTCATGGTCGAACCTCCCTACCACCTTCGCAAGACTTGTAAGTGTGCTAGCACTTGATTTCTCACCATGAGAAACCACTCTTGCTTCCCTTTAGCTCACGCCCAAACTGGTTCCAAACAGTGAACACTTGCTCCAATGGGCGTGAGAGGAGAGAAAATTGAGAGAGAAGTTGTGTTATGTTAATTAAAATGATTTACCAAAAATCAATTTATATTTATGCCATAATTTATTAAATTAATAATAAAATTATGACACATAACATGCAATGGCTTAGAGTATAAAACACTCAATTTCCATGCAATGACATTGAGTACAATGTACACAATCTACATGCAAAGCATTAGAATGACATGTGTCATGTGGGCCCCACACGTTCCCAAATGAAAGTGGGCCCACGTGCACTCACGCGTTCGGGTTCGATATTTCCGAAATACCGAGCTTACGTCGCGACGTTAATTCAATCGAATTTAAATAAATAATCGCCCCCGGCGAAATTATTATTTACGTCGCTAACGAATTAATTCTTAATTAACTCGTTTGCCCGAATTAAAATCTAATTTTAATTCCGCGTCGAAATCTAATTTCGTCTAATACATCGATTAATTCCGAATTAATCGCTCTCTCTCTCTAGACGATATTTTATCCCGGATAAAACATCTCCGTTATTAATCCTAGATTAATTTTCTCTCTCTTCTATTATAATCCCAGATTATTCAAGAGTGCAAGTTGTGCGTCATCGGTGGATTATCGGGAAGCGACCCATGAGATCCCCGGATAAGTTGGCAGTAAATACGGTCGTCGGAGTGCCCGAATCACGTACGTACCAAGTACTACGTTCTACCGATTTACGAGACAAGGTCGACTCCTAGCAAAGCACCAAGTCTTCCCAAGTTCTCCGACATATTCATCAAAGAATATCTAGATCTGTATCAAGCGTAGTATACAATTGTATTGTGCATATCGGCCCAGTATCGGATAATCACGTGCTAGGGCTGGGGCTGGATAAGTGTCTGCCCCGTCCGAAACACATATCGGATGTCTGGTAACTAGTCTCTATAATCGGATATTCATGACCTGGTCATAATATCACGATTGGATGCGCATCACTTTAAGAGCACTAATACCGTATCCTGCGTGACATCATCTCCATTATGACTGGAGTGACACTTCCGTCTTGACATCACATCCAATACACTACGATTCTCTGATAAACCCAGAAGAGGTGAACACAGAACCAGTTAAGATCCCCCACCACCAAAACTAAAGTTTACCGATTGTCGTAAGTATTAGCGATGTAAGTCTCAGGTTAAGACTATACACACCTACCTTGATTTCGGCCTCCCATAGACACCTAGTCATAATACCAATGGGATTCCGAAGGGTCTATCCAGAGCGAAGCTGTTTCCCGTACCATCGGTGAAACACGACCTCCTATCGCACTTGCACAAGTATCCAATACTTATATATATGAGAACTATGCCGTTGTGCCCTCACAACGCGCACAAGTGCAATACTAGTCTATTCCGCATTATCGATGTCCAGTCTCGATAATACTACGACTAGGGATATTTAATGATTAAACCTTTGGGGACTGATACTGTCTCATATCATTCTCAGTCCAGGAACTAATCATAGGGACCTCTCTTCATTTATATCTATGGTGATCTAATCACAAACGATGAGAGTGCAATTTCCTTATTACATAGTTAATTTGCTACAACAACACAATGATCTGTGCAAATAGTGACGCTATGGGTCATATTATCCAACATTATAAGTGAAGAGGCAATAATTCATCATTAGCTTGACATGGGAACTTGGTGTGTAATCATTTGTTTTTTAAGGGTGCTTGAAGAGGCAAGTGCTGCATCACCTAGTTGCTTACAAAAACTATTACTTAGCTTGTAATTTGACTTCGCTGAATTGGAAATTGAGTTAGTTACATTGTAACTAGATCATTTACTCATTTAAAGTTGAAAGGTATATATTACCACATTGTCAATTGATTATATGAGTTACATTGTCATTTGAGTTGTATTTATATGTATTAAGGATATAACTTGAAAATTACCAAATGTGGTAATCTTGTCATTTGCATTGTATTTCATTTGCTTTGTATACACTTTGAGTGTGAGAGACAAAAGAAAAGAGGAAAAAAAAAGAGTTAAAAAAAAGAGGAAAAAAAAAGAAAAGAAAAAGAGTGAGACAAAAACAATAACGAGTGATCACGAGATTGGCTAAGTGTCACATTGAGTGCTTGCTTGTTTGTTTGCGCATTTAGCTAACTCGTCTTTTTTCTTATTCCGTGCACTCTAGCTTAAGTCTCTTTGATTGAGTCTTCGTGATTACTATTCTTATTCGCATTATTCCACCTGCACTATATACATTATTGGTTCTTTGTGTTTCTGCTAGCTTGTGGACTACACCTTAGTTGACCATTCTGGGAATTGAGTTGATTTGTAATTGAATTGAGGAAGAACTCAAGAGTGGTAAAAGACAGTGATTGTGAGCACAGTATCCGGTAAAAGCCAATAGAGTGCAAACACGAGTGGAGTGATATCATTCGAGTGTAAACACATGAGATTGTGAGGATTTACATATTTGTTTTGCTTTTTATTATTTCTAATCTGTTTGTTTAATGTTGAGATGGCAGGTCCAAGTTTAACCATTGATGATAAGATCGAGGTTTTGGATACTTTCAAAAGTGATATCCAAGATATTATGAATGATTATAGAAGATCTTATGAGAAATGGAAAAAGACTTGGAAGGTAACTAAATATGCAGTGAATGAAGAGAGTACTCAACAACCAAAAGCTATTGAAGTTGTGTGTAATGAAGTGAGAAGCACTTGTGATGTTGAGTGCATAGCGGATGAAAACACTTGTGAGGCCTTGAAGGTTGTGAATTGTGTTATAAGTGACATGGTGAGTGAAAATGCTTGTGAGGCCATGAGCATTGAGGGAGTAAACACTTGTGAGGTAGTGTGCTTTGAGGTTGAAAAACATAGTGAAGCTGAGCAGGTGTATGAGGAGGTCTTTGCAAGTATGATTGAGATAGTGGCCATGAGTGATGATGAAGCTGTGAGAGATTGAGAAAAGAAAGTAGATGTGGTAGTGAAGTTTTTCCATAACATTTTCTCTATTGTTTATGCTTTTTCATTGCAGGTACAAGTGGTCAAGTATGATTCTTTTATATTTCAATATCATCGCCCAATTGATTTTGTCATAACTATCTACGATACGGGTTCGGATTCGAGGACGAATCCATTTCAAGAGAGGGAGAATGACATGATCTAAGGGGCAACATTTGACATGAATGCAGTCACCCAAGGAACATTAGAGCCTTTGCAATTGCCAACAGGCCCAATCACATGCCAAAGAGCTAAAAATATCACAGACGCAATAGCGGGGCCAGAGTTTGCATATAATAGATGCATTCATCATTCTAGTTTTTACTTGCCTTATGAGATTGATTATGATTCTAATTCTTTAACTACTATGGATTTATTATCTTTGATTGTTATTAAGCTTGGGAGTATGAATGATAAGGGAAAGACAGAGTTGGTGAGAATAATAGGTTTCCAACGTATTGTGTTTGACCCCGGCAATTGGGTGTGGTTTTATAAGCAAGAGGAACATATCCAAGTTGCAACCAAAAGGTGATGGTCCATTTCAAGTCTTGGAGCGGATCAACGACAATACTTACAAGCTTGATCTTCATGGTGAGTTTGGCGTTCCTGCAATGTTTAATGTTTCTGACTTATTTTATTTTTAATGCAGGTTCAGATTCGAGGTCGAATCCTTTTCAACATGGAGGGAATGACATGAGTCCAACCACACCAGAGACATTACAGGATGCAGCTAACAACTTGGAGGAACCCATGCAGTTTCCAAAAGGTCTAATCACACGCCAAAGAGCAAAGAAGATCAGAGAGGCCTTTGCGGGACTAGCTCAGAGTTATGTGACCAGTTGCAGCAACCAAGTCAAGTGCACACCAGAGACACATATCGGCATAACCAGAGAGGTCCCCAAGCTATTTCATTTGACCTAGATCAGCTCAGACTGAAGCATAACAGAGCAGCTTCAGCACTAGCAATCTTTTGACCCGATTTGACCTATTTTGGGACTATGTTGAATTCGGCCAAATGGGAGCATTTTTGTCATTTTTGCTCGATATGTTGACTTTATTTATGATGTAATTAAGCTAGTTGACCAGGTCATTAGGGTTAATTATGCTTAGAACCGTGCTTATTGAGTAAGCACGTCAATTTACTATTTGATGTAAGCACCTCAAATTAGCTTAAGTTAGATTAGTTTCTAATCATTGTTTTAAGCTACTTTAGGTGGGAAAAGACTTTTGGGGACGTGCTTGAGTGAAAGCTTTGGGTAGTTTTTAGGTCTTTTGGTAATTTCACTTTAGGGACATTTTTATCCATTCACACCTTTAGGGTTCTCTTTGTAACCTATTTAAACTTTGTTTTCTTCTTCTTTGCAATAACATACACGACATTTTGAGAAAATTTCAAGCTTTTAAGCTTTGTCTATGGCTAAATCTCTTGTGAGGGAGGGATGCCCCTTTTCAAGTTCAAATTGACTTATCTAAGCTTGGCTACTTAATGGCGTCTCCATTGCTAGCAAATTACAATCTGATTTCATGCTTGTGGTTATCATGGACGTTAGTTTCATGGTGGTTAGGGGCTGATCTTGGTTGGGTTTTGTTCCTATAAAATCAGTATTCAAAGTTCTTGGGGTTTTGAGAAAGATGCTTGGGGGTTTGCTTGGTTTCCAACCCAAGTGAGTTATTGTCAAAAAATGTACAAAAGCAAAGGGGCATACTCCAGACAACTAGAGAAGATAGGCCTCCTAGCAGAAAAGCCGAAAGGCTACAAACAATACACGACTATCAGAAGATGTCATTGGGCAGGTGCCAGAAGATGTGAAGCCATTTATTATCATAGGTTGGATTCATCCTCTGCAATAAACTAGCACGAGTTCGAACAGAAAACACAATGTCAGTGAGAATAACACTTAAGGGGCGAGGAGGCTTATCATGAATACGGGCATTCTTCTCCTTCCATATGTAGTAAACTGAAGCCGCAAACAAAAGCCGAATAAAAATATGACATAAGGAGCCGTCAGTGTACTGGTACATCCACACAACAATCGCTAACAACTCTATTAAAGCCAAAATACAAAAATTGAAACATAGGGTTCCTAAAATGTGAAAATGGGGAAAGATTATTGAAGCTCAAATCTGAAAAATGAACGGTGAAAGAGGAAAAATGAGCTTACATGCTTGGAAAGAAGCTTGATTGCATCCAATTTGTCTTCAAAAACCGTGTGAAATGAGAAGAAAATGAGAGAGTTTTGCTATGCTTCTTCACGTTTTTTTTATGATCCAAGAGATGAAGGAATAGTACTCTTTATATAAGCAAAGGAAAGGCTTATTTTATGAATAAAATAATGCAAAAAGCAGAAAAATGTGGAGATTTCTAGATCAGTCCAAGATTTTACTTTATCATCAACAGAAAGGTTGATTTTGGACTTAGTTCTAGTCAAAATATAGGAAATTGTCTAACATGAAAGTTGTAGGTCTCAGTCTAATCTTTCAGAATATATAAAATTCACAAAAATCGGAGATCGTATGAGAATGTTATGGACAAAATACGAAAGGTAGCATGTTGACTCGGTTAAGCTAAAATGGAAGATTGAAATTGAATATTTGTCCAGGACCTTCGAACAGGATTTCTAAGGTATGAAACCTATTTTTTACATTATTTTATGAATTCTAAGGTATTATGTATAATGATTCACTCTACCGAGTATGACCGGTCCGACCAGGGTATTACATTCAACCCCCTCTTAAAATGGATTCGTCATGAATCCTAATTTGCTTGTTAACTGGGCAACTAAAATATCATTATACCTAAAACTGGGTAGCCTTCAGAAATGTAATCTTTAGTCATTGGGTCGCGAGTTATTACCGACTACTAGATTTCCGAGAAATCTATAGAACTATGCCTCTTACTCCTCAACCTAAAGTTACTCCGATTAGTTCCATATATAACGAATGTTACCATGAAGTCTTGATCTAGCTAGGGAAACGTAATCCGCCCTGCTTCCTTTCCAACCCTTGGAAATCCTCACAATGACATAATAAATACAAAATTAGGCTTGTCTTTTACTAAAGTTGTTTATTGCTCAATTTGTAGCTTCTCATACATCAACCATTTAGATCTTTCCTTATCATGACCTATGTATGATTCTTGCTAGCTAAATATCATCCCATATTTCCTTCCTTTCGTTAACCTTCTTTCATTTCCTTTAATATTAATCAAGTCATAATGACCTTTGTTTCCCTGACTTTGAGAATACCTCGAGTTCTTCACCTTTTTTTTATATATAATATAGCCTCTTTAATGATCTCTCTAGTAAATAACGTTGTATATTGTTCATCTTAGTGATATTGTTTTTGATGTTCAGACTCGTGCTAGCTTACTGCGGAATGTGAAACCATCTTATGATAATAAATGGCTTCACCTCTCCTGGCACTTGCCCGATGACTTCTTTTGATCTTTTTTTGCTTGTTGCCTTTGGGCTTTTCTTCTAGGAGGGCCTGTCCTCTCTAGTTGTCTGGGGTATGCCCCTTTGCTCTTGTATAGTTTTGTTTTGGTTAATATACTTACTTTATCCAAAAAAAAATTAATTAGATTAAAATTGTCAAAAGGACAAAAATGCCCCTTGAAGTCGGTCACCATGAATTTTTAAAGTTAAAATTTTTTCTTTTGGCTTTCAATGTAAGACATTACCGTGAGCTCCTAGATAGGAAAATGGTTTCATTTACTTGATGATTGAAGTCAAAAAGTGAAGAAAAATAAGAAATAAAGCTTAGGAAAAGAAGAATTAAAGGTAATTCTTTATACTCATGAGCTTAGAAACTTTGTTTCTTGTTCTTATGATTCCTAGAATAGATCTAGGATTTTCTTTACTTGTTAAAATTGGGGCTTATGGTTTTGGTGATTGTAACATCCCGCCTAAGCCAGGATGCTACCGGCAGGAGACAAGCTAATTTCATTAATCAACATTTATAACATAAACACTAACTTCTATATCACTATCTATCATATCAAATTCCATTTCGCTTCTGCTGTGCTACTCTGATTTCTATTTACTTTCTATATACTCTTTACTAATCTGGTTGAGGATTTTATTATAACTTCCATTCTTTTACTATCTTGAAATATCATCAAATCGGTACTAATAAAATATTCTTCCTATTAAACATTTAACACACTATTATCAACCATGCATACATGTATATGTAACCATATTATTATACACTAGTGTTTTACAAAATGTTCCTTCTAAGTAAACATATAACAATATAATCATCAATCATATATACAATTAAATGTAATCATGCCATCATGCATTAATATCCACTATATGCATCTCAAATGATAACCAAAATGTATGATTTATATGCATAACTTGTAAACTATTTTCAACTTTAACATGTAATATAATTTAGAAGATACTTCTTGAAAACCTTTTCTGGAAAACTATTTTCTGAAACTCTTTCTGAAAATCTCTTTATAAAACTAGACTTGCTGAAAACATCCTTTAAATCTCTAGTTTCTTGAAACTGTCTCTAAAATCTGTTTTCTGAAAACTGTTTACTAAAATCTGACTTTTGAAAACTATATACTGATGATCTGAAAACTGTGTACTGAAAAATCTGAAAACTGAAAACTGCTGTACGTCCAGGACCATCACTCAACTGGACGTCTCTCTACACCCAGGACCATCACTCAACTGGGGGTACTCGATGCCCAGGACCATAACTCAACTGTGGCATCTCTGAGGTTGGTGGTGCCCTACGTCCAGGACCAAACACTCAACTGGCAACGTAGAGCTCTACACCCAGGACAACAACTCAACTGGCAGTGTAGCCACCACTGGGGACCAGGTACACGATCCTAAGCCGCCATCCTGGCCCTACATGTGCACATGTTCTCTGTATCCGTCAATTCCAACTGTAATAGTTACATACTGGGGTGAGGTTTTACCTCATGTCCCGAAAATATAAAACTCATGATCTGTATCTCAAAACTGCAAAACATTTTCTGAAATACATTCTCTTTTAAAAGCATTTAAAACTTTTCTTTAAAACTCTTGAATTTCGAAATCATTCTTGGTTCAACTCAATTTATGAAAATCATGATGCACAACATGCATATACATTTCTTATACTATCTCACATATTCATGCATACTTATATCATATTGAAATCATATAATCATGGTATAGTTACTAGCGAACAATCATAACAGTAATCAAATTAACCTAAAAGATAAAAGAGATATTGTAACTAGATAGTATAAAAATACCATCATTAATAATTAAACGAGTATACTGTGGACACTTCCCCAATATAGCCAACTTAGTACGTAAATTTTACATTTTAGATTGAATAATCAAATCGCACATATCCAAATAAAGTCAGCAATTGAGAAATAAAAGAAGTATTTTGTTTCTAGAATCAATAATTCCTTTATTCAACCTTCTTTTGGATTTAACATTTATTGTAACTTATACTTGCAATCATCGTAATATTTCACTGAAATGTAGTTATAATGCTTCTAAAATCACCAAGGATGCTAAAAGAAACTCACTATAAACAAAAGCTGAAAACCAAATTCAAGTCAACACATACGGAAATAAATGGTGATCAAAGTAAAGAGGTTTCATATTAAAATTTGCTTTGCATAAAAGCTATTTGAATAATCATAAATCCAATAATGTTATTTATTCTTGTATGCAATTTCATAAATCTATTATCTTCCTTTGAATTCCGCTCTCAATAAATCTACTTCTTCATCTCCATTTAACTTCCTTAAACTTTTAACCCATTATAAATAAATAGTCTCAACTCCAACTGTTCATGGTCGAAACTTTCTTCCTTACTCACCCAATTTTCACTTATTAATTTGTCGAGATAAACCTATAATACGAGCAATTCCCAAACCATATCTCCACCTACTATAATACCCAAATGTGCAATAGCAAACAACACCCAATCACAATTGTCGTACAACAGTAAAAGTGCAACCTACAGCAAAATGAACAGCCCCATTTATTCACTTGGCCGAGAATCTTGCAACCAATTTCCCCCTTATTCTACAATATCCATCTTCACAACATTAACACATATAACCCCAATTTATACCCTAGGGTTCTGCCGATTTTGACTATTTTCTTAATCTATTAAATTTCTTTCAATTTCAAGTTTAAATCATTTTGTATTACTCTAATCCATACTTCTTTATCCTTCTTAACTCAAAATCATTCATAATTACACAAAATCAAGTAAACCCATAACCACCCAAACCCAAAGAAATCATTTCATAGAATACTTACCAATGCCTCTGCTCTCCAAATCCGGCAACGTGGACACGCCGGAGACTCACCGATGACCAAAGCCATAATTGGACATTCCTCCTCTCTCTCTCGCACCGCTTCTCCTTCTTCCCTTCACTTATTCTGCTCCCTCTCTCGGTATCTCACTCTTTCCCCTCACTATCTCTCTTCTTTCGGCTACTTCTTCCTCTTCTCGGCC
The DNA here is from genome assembly GCA_019454045.1 of Zanthoxylum bungeanum. Classification (NCBI taxonomy): domain Eukaryota; kingdom Viridiplantae; phylum Streptophyta; class Magnoliopsida; order Sapindales; family Rutaceae; genus Zanthoxylum; species Zanthoxylum bungeanum. The sequence continues at coordinate 20,801 of SKCR01029207.1, forward strand.
ATGCTTCTTTATTTCTTCCTCCTTCCCCTCATCTATTTCTTTCTACTCGATCTGTTCTTGAACTCATTTCTCTTTTTCGTCTGTTTGTGTGCTCTGTGTAGGCGTGAAATGTGGGTGTGTATTAATTAAAAATGGATGTGTGTCACGTGTGTGTGGGTTAAAATGTGTGGTGTGTATATTTCACATGTGTATATATTATAAATATCTAGGCTTTATTATTTTCTTATTTAATTATTTTTATTCTAATTGCTAATTTCCAATTTTAACCCATCTAATTAATTCTATTCTATTCTACAACTTATCTTTTGGAAAAAGGTTCCCGTTTTACTGAAATAAAATAAACCTCGAGTTCAATCGGCTACACAAGCGAAAGTAAATCTGCGCAATTTCGTTAAAATTACCCGGGATGTTACAGTGATGGAGTTGGAAGCTTATGTGCATGTGAGAAGTAGATTTGGGTGAAATTAATGTAATTTGTATCCAAATTGATCATTTGATGATGAGTTGCTATTCTAGAGTGTTATGACCACTCTTGTGGCACCTAGAATTTTTCTTGGGTTGTTCATATGTGGTGAATTTGGTTGGTGTCTTGATTAATTAGATTAATCTTGAAAATTTTGGATTAAAGCATGAAAAATTGGTAATTTCGGTTTCTGGATCAGATCTGTGCAAACTGGAAATTTTGTGATGAATGTGATGTCATATGAATGTAATGGATGTGTTTGGGAGTTGGAACAATTGCCGAAATGTGTTTCGGAGTTGAAATAAGTGAAAACGGCCAAAAACGGTGTTACCGGTAACTTTTGAGCTAACCGGGTGACGGCTGTCCAAACAGTGAGTTCGTCACTGTTTGGGCAGCCCATGAACTGCCCTAACACTATTGGGGATGACCTGGGCAGTCCCCTTAGGTGTTGGGTGGTCGATTCGGTCAAAAACGCATTTTGTATCATTTTACGGAAAAACGGTTTAAGTTTCGTGATGTTTCAACCTTATTTATGTTGATATTTGATATTGAATAAATAGGTTTAGGTGAAATATGAGTAAATTATTCATATTAGATATTGAATAATTTATTCGGTAATTAGAAAAGTTTTAAATTATGATTTCGCCTGAACCGCGCTTCTGCTGCGCCCTTCGTCCAAAACCCCAATAGATCCTATATCTCCTTATCCTTTTTTTTTTTGCTATGGAAGTTCTCTCGGCTTACTTCATAATATGGCTCATGATCGAGGTTTTAAGTTTCATTGGAGTTGTTCTAAGGACCGCCTCACACATCTTTGTTTTGCGGATGACCTTATGATTTTTTGTAAGGCCGATGCCTCCTCGGTCTCTTTGATCAAGGATTGTCTTTGGCAGTTTATGGGTTTATCAGGCTTAGTCCCGAATCCAGCTAAAAGTAAGCTTTTCTCCTCCGGTATTTCTCTTACTCTTAAGGATCAGCTACTTCATGTTTTGGGTTTCCAAGAGGGTATTCTTCCAGTGCGGTATATGGGAGTTCCTTTGATTTCTTCCAAGCTCCGGACTTCAGATTGTGCTTATCTTGTTGAGCGTATTGTTAGACGTGCTAAGAGTTGGAGTTGTAAGTTTCTTTCGTATGCAGGGCTGCTTCAGCTCATCAAATCTGTTGTGTTCTCCATTCAAGTTTATTGGTCTTCTTTATTTATTCTTCCTAAGCCTGTTATTAGGAAGGTGAAGACGACTCTCAGATCCTTCCTTTGGAAGGGTAGTGAGCTTACTTTATCGGGGGTGAAAGTGGCTTGGAGTAGAGTTTGTTTACCTCTGAAAAAGGGGGTTTGAGGATCAATAGATTCGATACTTAGAATAAAGAGGCAATTGTTAAGCACTTATGGTTTCTTTGCTCTGGCCAGGTTTCCTCTTGGTCGAATTGGGTTCAGTCTTACTTGCTTCGGGGAAGGAGCTTATGGGAGGTGTCTTGTCCTGGAGATTATTCTTGGAGCTGGCGGAAGATCTTGGAGCTTCGTTCTTGGGCCCGGTGGAGGATCAGAGTTAGGATTGGGAATGGTGAAAAGACGTTGTTGTGGTTTGATTACTGGCATCCTCTTGGTTCGATTATGGATACGTTGGGTGAAAGAGTGATTTACGACTCTGGATTGGATATGATGGCTACAATTGCTTCTATTATTTCTGACTCTTTTTGGCATTGGCCACCTGCTAGGTCTGCTGCCCTTGTTGATTTGGCCCGGTCCCATCTATCGGATCCTTATAGTATGAGAGAGGATGAGCTGGTTTGGGAGGATGATAGTAGAGGGAGGTTTTCAATGGATTGTGCTTGGAATGTTATGCGGACAAGGGGTCCCTTGACGCGTTGGTCTCGAGTTGTTTGGTTTCGGAAGGCTATCACATGCCATTCATTTATGCTTTGGATGACTATTCAGGGTGGCCTATGTACCCAGGATTGTCTGATGAGGTTTGGTATCTCTGCTTGCTCGCGTTGTATCCTATGTGGCTGCTTAGGTGAAGATATTGATCATATTTTCTTCCAATGCATTTTCTCTTCGAATGTCTGGACGACTGTGCTGGCTATGTGTGGGATAGATTGGAGTTCTCGAGATTGGCTACAAACTGTTGAGTGGATGTTTCAGTTTACCAACGGCTCTTTGAGTCATCTCCTTGTTCGGCTGTTGTTTGCTGTGTCAGTTTACTATATCTGGAGGGAGAGGAATGCCCGCACTCATGATGGGCCTCTTCGCCCTGTTTTTGTTCTTCTTAGTGATATTGTATTTTCTGTTCGGACTCATGCTAGCTTATTACGAAAGGTGAAACCATCTTATGACAATAAATGGCTTCACCTCTCCTGGCACCTGCCCGATGACATCTTCTTATGATCTTGTTTTGCCTATAGTCGTTCGGCTTTTCTTCTAGGAGGGTCTGTCCTCTCCAGTTGTTTGGGGTATGCCCTTTTGCTCTCGTATAGTTTTGTTTTAGTTAATATACTTACTTTATCCAAAAAAAAATTAGTTGTATTAGCTAAGGAGTCCAAAGTATGTGAAATTGTAACTTGACCATTGCCCGACCCCGTAGAGGTACTGGATAGGAAAACGTCCTAACATGGTCCATCTCATACATATTCTTAAATAAGTAATGGATTAAGCCAGTGGAATCGATAAATGACACCAGTACAAAAGTATTGAACACCGTTTGACATTCAGACCTTATTGACCAGAATAGATAAAGACCCAATACCCACCGCAGTATACCATGAAATAGAATTAGAAAACCTTAAGAGATAAGACTAATAGATAAAGATCCATCAAAATTGTAAAAAAAATCAGTAAGAGAGCCTAGTTTAGCACATGACGTAGACAAGCTCGCCTGAAGCTTGCAGCACCAGTAGAAGTCCATTGACTATACCAGCAGTAGTGGTAACCTATATAACCCCAAGAAACAGATCCAATAAATGAGAAACGTTGAACACCTAGGGAACGATAAAGAAGTGCAGTATAGGTCGCGACGTAGATAACGCAACTTGAAGATTACAGCACAAGCATAAACCACAGAATAGTTGATAGAGTTGTGTAACCCCAGGCCATAACAAGACCCATATGACCCTCAGTAGTACATACGACAAATCTCCCCTACCATAATACCGACCCCAGTAAGTATTTAGACACTCACTAAGACTACTGCAGAGCCTCAACAAGTAGTAGCAATATCGTTTTCCCCAAATCTCTATAAGATGAACATATCCATCTCTTGAATATGAAATTCAGTATAGCCTCGAATGAGTATAGTTAAGAACCCAGAAGAACATATACAACGGTTGATAACACACTAGCCAGCTCAGTTGAGTATTTGAGAATCTAGAAGAGACATGTAAGCTTACCTTTCCCGAATGGTGGAATCGTCTTCGGTGTGTAGTCAAATTTAGTAAAGTTATCGTAGCTTATTACTAAACCTACAATGTTCGAAGAATTAAGGATGCACGAAATTCGAGTACCTGAAGAAGGTAGAGCATATGACATTCATAAGAATAAAATGTATGTTTTTCGAGACTTTTTACCGGGCCAAAAATGGAAACTAAGAAGAAGAATAAGACGAAACTATCCAGAAATAGGTATTAAATATAGTACATTAAGACATTCCCATAAAGAGATATTACGAGTATCGACAAAGGGCCGAACTAGAAGAGAGGCTAGACGTAGCAGTCAAGTGGCCCATTAGCATTAGTACTTATTGTTAATAACTTGAAATAGATTTTGATTTCTCGATCCCTCTCAATCTTAGTTAGATAGCCTCAGTAGCGGTGGACCACAGTACCATCTTGATGATGTTTTCAAGAACATGTAGACTCCAGATGTAGTATAACACCTTCAAGGCACGACTAGAGTCATTTTGTCACAAAGAACGAATGCATTACCCTTAGGATAAGACATTTGAGGCATATGAATCACGAGGGCCTCAGATACAATACATAGCGTAATAAGAAGAGATAGGTTATAGGCAACAAGATAGAAGTGAATTGTCGAAGAGATACAATGAATAACATAGTACTGGTCAATTAGTCACAAAAGTACATGAGCAACAAGATTCAGTTTTAGGATCAACAGTACTACATACCTTTCCACGAATCTAGCCTACAGCGTTAGACATAAATAAAGGCTTAGAGTACCAGACTTTTCCATTTAGGCAATGAAAAAAGTGCAGCAAGAGAAGGATTATAGAGGGTATGACAATAAGCTCCATAGGTGCCTAATAGAGCCAAAACCCCATCAAGTACAGACTTGTAGGAAAAATAATTAGTACAACCTGTATGCTTCATTATATGATGCACCCATGTAGGAACAAGACAAAACATAACTCAAAATAATTTACTAGCAGCAGAACACGAGTGAGGAAAAAGGTGACTAGGTACCCATATATTTTACCAGACAGTGAATCAGGACAGAATAGTAAAAGAACCATATGGACACTTCAGAGCTCATATATTTTAGGTTGTAAGCCAGTCGGGGTAACCGTAGACTTTACTTTTCCCATGACTAAAGGAGTAAGATTTCACTTAGAATATAGTTGACATGTTCCCCCCAGATAGCGCATTTCTTTCTCAGTCAAATTCATGATAACAACACAACGGATAACTGACATGAGGTTTATGATTTGGAATGGTGAGGAGGCTTTGTTGTGGTTTGATAACTGGCTTCCGCTGGGTCCGATTGTGGATACTATAGGTGAGAGAGTCATTTATGACTCTGGCTTAGATATGATGGCTACAATTGCTACTATTATCTCAGACTCTTCTAGGCGTTGGCCTCCGACTAGGTCTGCTGCCCTTGTTGAGTTGGCCTGCTCCCTTCCGTCAGATTCTTCTAGTACGAGGGAGGATGAGGTGATTTGGGAGGATGATGGTAGAATGAGGTTTTCAGTGAGCAGTGCTTGGAATACTATGAGGTCGAGGGACACTTTGAGGCATTGGTATTGGGTTGTTTGGTTTCGTAAGGCTATTCCGCACCATTCCTTTCTTCTCTGGTTTACTATTCAGGGTGGTCTTTGTACTCAAGATCGTCTGATGGGTTTTGGTATCTCTGCTTGCTTAAGATGTGTCATTTGTGGTTGTTCAGGGGAGGACGTTGATCACTTTTATTCTGATGCTCATTCTCTTCGCGGATTTGGATGACTGTATTGGCGATGTGTTGGTTAGATTTGAGTTCTCGGGTTTGGATGCAGACTGTTGAGTGTATGTATCAGTACACCGACGACTCCTTATGTCATCTTCTTATTCGGCTTTCGTTTGTAGCGTCAATTTACTACATCTTGAGGGAGAGGAATGCCCGCACTCATGAGTGCCTCCTCGCCTTGTCAGTGTTCTATTCAGTGACATTGTATTTTCTATTTAGACTCGTGCTAGTTTATTGCAGAGGGTGGAATCATCTTATGTAATAAATAGCCTCAAATCTCCTGGCAACTGCCCAATGATATCTTTTGATGGTCTTGTATTGTTTGTAGCCTTTTGGCTCTTCTGCTAAGAGGGCATGTCCTCTCTATTTGTCTGGGGTATGCCTCTTTGCTATTGTATATTTTTTGTTAATATACTTAATTTATCCCAAAAAAACACAACAGAACCATATATTGAACAAGGTATAATAAATCCTAATGAGGTTACCACATAATAAGTAATGAAGTGTATTATTCATTGACGAGCGATAATAGAATATCGAACACTGACAGGGAAACTTCATGTGTAGATATTCCTAGATGGAAGTGGGATGAAAATGCAATAGATTTTGGTGGATGGATCTTTACAGAGAAAGAAGAAAGATGCTCATAGTTTACTTGAATAAGAATAACAGTATAGTTAAGCCTTCCTAGGATCGTTTATGAGGATAACCGCAATTAGTATCTTATTAAATTCTTGTAACAAATAAGTTTTCAAGGGTATATTTTAAGCGTCATTAGTCATAATGGTGGGCACGCGGATTCAAGAGAAGAAATATGTGAAAATTCTAAGGTAATGAGATAATGTGAAGGATGCAATAGGTTGTACTTCCAGTGCGGTATTTGGAGTTCCCTTGATTTCTACTAGGCTTAGTAGGTTTCTTTCGTATGCGTGGAAGCTTTAGCTCATCAAGTCGGTTTTGTTCTCCATTCAAGTATATTGGTCATCCTTGTTCATTCTCCCTAAATATGTTATTAGGAAGGTGGAGACGACTCTCAGATCTTTCCTTTGGAAGGGTAGTCAGCTTATTTCCTCATAGGCGAATGTGGCTTGGTGTAGAGTTTGTTTACCTCTGGAAGATGGGGGTTTGGGGATTAAGAGTTTGGAAACTTGGAATAAAGCGGCAATTGTTAAGCATTTATGGTTTCTTTGCTCTGGTCAGGTCTCCTCTTAGTCGAACTGGGTTCAGTCTTACCTATTTTGTGGGCGTAGTTTTTGGGAGGTGTCGTGTCCTGGTGATTGTTCGTGGAGCTAGAAGAAGATTTGGAGCTTCATTCATGGGCTCGTCGAAGGATGAGGTTTAGGATTGGGAATGGTGAGAAGACGTTGTTGTGGTTTGATAACTGGCATTCGCTGGGTCCGATTGTGGATACCTTGGGTGAGAGAGTCATTTATGACTCTGGCTTGGATATGATGGCTACAATAGCGACTATTATCTCAGACTCTACTTCTCGTTGGCCCCCAGCGAGGTCTGCTGCCCTTTTTGAGTTGGCCCGGTCCCTTCCACCGGATCCCTCTAGTATGAATGAGGATGAGTTTGTTTGGGATGATGATGGTAGATGGATGTTTTCAGTGAACAACGCTTGGAATTCTATAAGGACGATGGGCACTTTGATGCATTGGTATCGGGTTGTTTGGTTTCGTAAGGTTATTCCGCGCCATTCTATTCTGCTTTGGTTGACTATTCAGGGTGGCATTTGTACTCAGGATCGACTTATGAGTTTCAATATCTCTGTTTGCTCGTGTTGCGTCCTTTGTGGTTGTTCAGGGGAGGAAGTTGATCACATTTTCTTCCAATGCTCCTTCTCTTCACGGGTTTGGACGACTGTGTTAGCCATGTGTGGGTTAGATTAGAGTTCTCGAGTCTGGTTACAGATTGTTGAGTGGATGTATCAGTTCACGGACGACTCATTATGTCATCTTCTTGTTCGGCTATCGTTTGCTGCAATAGTTTACTACATATGGAGGGAGAGGAATGCCCGCACTCATGATGTGCATCCTTATTCTGTTAGTGTTCTACTCAGTGACATTGTATTTTCTGTTCGGACTCGTGCTAGTTTATTGCGGATGGTGAAACCATCTTATCATAATAAATAGCTTCACCTCTCCTAGCACATGTCTGATGATATTTTTTGATGGTCTTGTTTTGTTTGTAGCCTTTTGGTTCTTCTGCTAGGAGGGCCTGTCCTCTCTAGTTGTCTGGGGTATGCTTGTGTATATTTTGGTTTATATATTTACTTTATCCAAAGAGAAAAAAAGAAATGGTTGAATCTGTGCAAACTGAATGATGACAATACTGTAGGGGGAATATTATAAGGTAATAATGACAAAGAATGAAATAAGCCAACCTTTAGCAATATGAGTAATATGATACCAAAAACCATGAACAATCTAAGATAAGTTAGGGATTATGTATAGTAGAACGTGATTCAATAAAACTATTTTAAATAATGCAGTCTTCAGAGGGAGTTAGTAATGCAATAATTTCTCTAATAATTGAAGTTTATAACTAATACTGAAGTTTGCATAGTGGATTCAAAAAGTAGTAGAGAAACCTTAGTCATTAACTGAATACATACAATGTTATTTACTAGAGAGAGCATTAAAGAGGCTACATTAAATAAAAGGTGAAGAACCCGAGGTATGCATAGTAGATAAGAGGCTACATTACTAGTTTGACATTCTTTTGCAGCATCAGTTTACTACATCTGGAGGGAGAGAAATGATCGCCTTCATAATGAGCCTCATCGTCCCTTTAGTGTTATTCTCACTGATATTGTGTTTTCTGTTAGAACGCGTGCTAGTTTGTTACAAATGGTGAAACCATCTTATGATAATAAATGGCTTCACCTTTCTTGGCATATGTCTGATGATATCTTTTGATGTACTAGTTTCCTTTGTAGCTTTTGGCTCTTGTTGCTAGGAGGGCTTGTCCTCTCTAGTTGTCTGGGGTATGCCCCTATGCTTTTGTAAATTTTTGGTTAATATACTTATCTTATCTTAAAAAAAACCTGAGGTATGCTCAAAGTCAGGGAAACGAAGGTCATTAGGATTGGTATTAAAGGAAATGAAAGAAAGGTAACGAAATGAAGGAAATGTCGGACGAAATTTAGGTAGCAGTATTCATACATAGGTCATGATAAGGAAAGATCTAGATGGTTGATGTTTGGGGAAGCTACAAATTGAGCAATAAATAGCTTTAGTGAAAGACAAGCCTAATTCTGTATTTATTATGTCATTGTGAGGATTTCCAAGGGTTGGAAAAAAAGTGAGGCGGATTACGTTTCCCTAGCTAGATCACGACTTCATGGTAACATTCGTTATATATGGAACTAATCGAAGTAACTTTAGGTTGAAGAGTAAGGGGCATAGTTCAATAGATTTCTCAAAAATTTTGTAGTTGGTAATAACTCGCGACCCAAGGACTAATATTGCATTTTTGAAGGCTACTCAGTTTTAGGAATATGATAACATCTTAGGTAACAGATAATGCATGATAGTTTAGTCGCCCAGTTAACACCCAAATTAGGATTCGGGATGAATCCATTTTAAGGGGGGTGAAAATAAAATACCATGGTCGGACCGGTCATACTCGGTAGAGTGATTCATTTTACATAACACCTCAGAATTAATAAATTAATTCTGAGAAAAAAAATTTGTTTCACATCTTAGGAATCCAGTTTGGAGGTCCGGTGACAAGAACTCACTTGGGTTGGAAACCAAGCAAACCCCCAAGCATCTTTCTCAAAACCCCAAGAACTTTGAATACTGATTTTGTAGGAACAAAACCCAACCAAGATCAGCCCCTAACCACCATGAAACTCACATCCATGATAACCACAAGCATGAAATCAGATTGTATTTTGCTAGCAATGGAGACGCCACTAAGTTGCCAAGCTTAGATAAGTCAATTTGAACTTGAAAAGGGGAATCCCTCCCTCAACAAGGTTTTGGCCATAGCCATGGAAAGCTCAAGCTTTTTTTTTCTTTCAAAATTCTGTATATTACGTTGGTTCTCCAAAAATACAAAGAAGAGTCATATAATAAGGGTTACAAAAGAGTAAAAAGGCTAAAATGACCCTAGAGCTAAAATGACCAAAAGCCCTAAGTCAAGCACCTCAACCACGACCATTAAGGTCCTTTTGCACCTAAATAAACTTAAAACAAAGATTAGAAGCTAATCTCACTTAAGCTAATTAAGGTGCTTACATGCTATAGTAAATTGACGTGCTTCCGGCTAAGTACAAATCTAAGCATAATTAAGCCTAATGGCATAGTCAACCATGCTAATTACATCATAAATAAAGTCAAAATGACGAGCACAAATGACAAAAATGCCCCCATTTGGCCGAATTCAAAATAGTCCCAAAATGGGTGAAATCGGGTCAAAAGGGTGCTGGTGCTGAAGCTGCTCTGCTATGCTTCAGTCTGAGCTGATCTGGGTCAAATGAAATAGCTTGGGGACCTCTCTGGTTATGCCCATATGTGTCTCTGGTGTGCACTTGACTTGGTTGTTGCAACTGGTCACATAGCTCTGAGCTAGTCCCGCAAAGGCCTCTCTGATCTTCTTTGCTCTTTGGCGTGTGATTGGCTCTGTTGGCAATTGCATGGGTTCTTCCAAGTTGTTAGCTACATCCTGTAATGTCTCTGGTGTGGTTGGACTCATGTCATTCCCTCCTTGTTGAAAAGGATTCGACCTCGAATCTGAACCTGCATCAAAATGAGTTAAGTCAGAAACATTAAAAGTAGCAGAGACGTTGTACTTACCTTGCAAATCCAGCTTATATGCATTGTCATTGATCCTTTCCAAGACTTGAAAAGGTCCATCTCCTCTCGATTGTAGCTTGGATTTACGCTGTTCGGGAAATCTCTCTTTACGCATGTGTACCCAAACCCAATCACCAGGTTGAAAGACTACACGTTTTCTTCCCTTATTTGCATGAGAAGCGTATTGCTCGTTCTTTCGTTGAATGTGCTCTCTTACCTTCTCATGGATATGCTTCACCAAATCAGCCTTCCTTTTTCCATCTAACCCTGTATGCTCATCAATAGGTAATGGTAACAAATCCAATGGAGTTAGTGGCTGAAAACCATAAACAATCTCAAAAGGTGAAAATGATGTAGAAGAATGAATGCTACGATTATATGCAAACTCAATAAATGGCAAACAATCTTCCCAACTCTTCAAATTCTTACCAACTATAGTGCGCAATAATTGAGATAAAGTCCTATTAACTACCTCCGTTTGTCCATCAGTCTGTGGGTGACATGTGGTAGAATACAATAGTTTGGTGCCTAGTTTAGCCCACAACACCTTCCAAAAATGGCTAAGGAACTTAACATCTCTATCAGATACAATACTCCTAGGTATACCATGGAGTGCACTATGTCTTTGAAAAATAAATCTGCAATGTTTGTAGCATCATCGGTTTTATGACATGCAACGAAATGAGCCATTTTACTAAACCTATCAACTACAACAAAGATTGAATCTCTACACCTCTTTGTCCTTGGCAAACCTAACACAAAATCCATCGATATATCAACCCAAGGTTCGCTAGGTACAGGCAAAGGAGTATACAAACCATGTGGCATTAATTTAGATTTAGCATGCTTACATGTTAGACACTGATCACAAATACGCTCAACATCACGTTTCATTTTAGGCCAATAAAAGTGCTCATGTAAAATAGCTAAAGTCTTAATAATCCCAAAATGCCCCATCAAACCTCCCCCATGCGCTTCTTTCACAAGCAATTCACGCATACTACAAGCAGGAACACACAACCTGTTCGCTTTAAATAAGAAACCGTCATGAATGTAAAACTTTCCAAAAGATGACTTTGCACAAGCAACAATAATCTCACCAAAATCAGAATCACACTCATATAGTTCCTTAATCAAATCAAATCCCAACATCCGTGCATGCATTTAAGTAAGTAAAACATACCTGCGAGATAATGCATCGGCCACGATGTTTTCTTTACCTTGCTTGTAGCATATAATATATGGAAATGACTCAACGAATTCCATCCATTTTGCGTGTCGCTTATTCAGCTTACCTTGACCCTTCAAGTGTTTTAATGATTCATGGTCGGTGTGGATCACAAACTCTTTAGGCCACAAGTAGTGCTGCCACGTCTGAAGTGCTCTCACAAGCGCATATAACTCTTTATCGTACGTGGGGTACCTCAAAGCTGCTCCATTCAGTTTCTCACTAAAATAGGCTATTGGCCGCTTTTCTTGCATAAGAACTGCTCCAATACCTAACCCTGATGCGTCGCACTCAATTTCAAATGTCTTCTCGAAGTTGGGTAGTGCCAAAATGGGCGCACTGCATAACTTCGCTTTAAGATCCTGGAATGCTCGCTCTTGCGCCTCGCCCCATTGAAAACCAACTGTCTTCTTTACTACCTCGGTCAATGGCGCGGCAATGCTACTGAAGTCCTTGACAAATCTCCTATAGAAGCTCGCTAAGCCATGAAAGCTTCGGACTTCTGTCACTGTAGTTGGTGTAGGCCATTCCTGAATTGCCTTCACCTTCTCCACATCTACCTCGATGCCATCTGCACTCACAAAAAATCCAAGAAAAACAAGTCTATCCATGCAAAATGTGCATTTGTCAGAGTTAGCATACAGTTGTTCTTTTCGTAAAACATCAAGTACATGTCTCAAATGTAATTCATGCTCCTCAATCGATGTACTGTAAACTAAGATGTCATCAAAGTATACCACAACAAACTTACCTATAAATGCACGCATAACATGATTCATTAATCTCATAAATGTGCTAGGTGCGTTTGTAAGACCAAATGGCATAACTAACCATTCATATAATCCATATTTGGTCTTAAATGCGGTTTTCCACTCATCTCCCTCTCTCATGCGAATTTGATGGTATCCACTTTTCAAATCAATCTTACTAAATATCTTGGAACCATGCAATTCATCTAACATGTCATCTAGCCTAGGAATATGATGGCGATACTTTACCGTTATATTATTGATGGCTCGACAATCAACACACATACTCCATGTCCCATCTTTCTTAGGAACTAGAAGCACTGGTACTGCACAAGGACTCATGCTTTCCCTTACATACCCCTTGTCCATCAAATCCCGCACTTGCCGTTGAAGTTCCTTTGTCTCCTCGGGATTGCTTCTATAGGATGGCCTGTTGGGAATGACTGCTCCAGGTACGAAGTCTATCTGGTGCTCAATGCCTCTAATGGGTGGAAGCCCACAAGGAATGTCCTCAGTCAGTACATCGTTGTAGTCCTGCAAAAGAGATGAAATAGACATAGGAAGCAAAGAGTCAGTGTTAGAAAAATAAACATGGGGCTCCTTGTAAACTAACAATAGCATCAGGCTGCTAGTCTTGAAAGCTCTCCTCGCTTCACCCTCACCCATATAGAAACTTCTTTTCACTCTCCCTTTGGTATCCCCCTTACTTTCACTCTCACTTCCCTTGGGTAAACTCTCGGCCTTGGCCTTATTTTTCACACTCTCACTAGTTTCCCCCAAGTTAGTGTTTGCACTCGCCCTCTCTTTATCCCTCTCAAGTTGCAACTTAACCTGATCTTCATGGACTTGCTTTGGTGTAAGTGGGTATAGTGTAATGGGTTTCCCTTTATGTTGAAATGAATAATTATTCTTGAACCCATCATGAATCACCTTCTTATCAAACTGCCACGGCCTCCCTAAAAGTATATGACCCGCATGCATCGGAATCACATCACATAGAACATCATATGTGTAAGGCCCAATGGTAAAGCTCAATAATACCTGCTTCGTTACCTTCACTTCACCACAATCATTTAACCACTGCAACTTGTAAGGCTTGGGGTGCTTCAAGCAACTCAACCCCAATCTCTCAATCAAAGTCGTGCTAGCCACATTGGTACAACTGCCTCCATCTATAATCATACTACAACCCTTACCATTCACACGGCATCTGGTGTGGAATATGTTCTCCCTCTGCTGATCACTCTCATCCTCAACAACTTGTGCTGTCAAAGCACGCTTAACAACTATGGATAAGTTATCTAAAGGGTATGCAGCTCCCTCGTGGTCACTAGCATCTTCTAACTCCGGCATCTCATCCTCTACCTTATCATCTGTAGAGTACACATCTCCGCTCTTGTCAATCACTAAGGTGCGCCTATTAGGACATTGTGAAGCATAGTGTCCCATGCCCAAACACTTGAAACACTTGACATCCTTAGTTCTCGTAGCTGTACCCTCAGGTTTAGGTCTAGGCTTACTCGATTCTGCAGCCTCTTTACCCTTGCCACTAGGTTCGGCCCTAGGCTTGTTAAAGCCTCCACTGAAATCACCTCTAGGCTTGTTAAAGCCTCCATCTCGCTTCTCATTCGGAACCCATTTCCCCTTCCAAGTAGAAGTAGTCTGAGTACCAAATCTGGATGTGGCCTTCTTCTTGAGTTGTCTCTCTACCTTGATAGCCATGTGAAGCATGTCCTCCAAATCAACATAATGATGTAACTCCACCATGTTGGCAATCTCTCTATTTTAAGCCTCCAAGAAACCGTGCCATAGTAGCCTTTGCATCCTCAACTACATTCGCCCTGATCATGGCAACTTCCATCTCTGTATAGTAATCCTCAACACTCTTGGTATACAGATGTTGTAGCTTCTGATACAACTCACGGTAGTAATGGCTCGGAATGAACCTCTTCCTCATAAGACCTCTGAGTTCTTCCCAAGTCTGAACTGGTCTATCATAGTTTCTTCTCCGAGTAGCAACAATCTGATCCCACCATATCATGGCATAATCAGTAAACTCAATAGCTGCCAGATTGATTTTTCACATCTGAGTAGTGATGGCAATTGAATATCAGCTCAATCTTCTTCTCCCATTCCAAATAAGCCTCGGGATCATTCTTCCCCTGAAAGGTTGGTATCTTGATTTTAATGCTACCTAGATCTCCATCTAAGTCCCCTCGTCTACCAAAACCCCTTCGATCATAATCCCCTCGCCTATCATCAAATGCACCTCTATCATCAAATCGTATATCCCTCATATTATGTCTCCCATCAAACCTCATATCACACACTCTACCAAACCCCCTACCATGCCTCTTATCTTGTCTAGGCTGAAACCTCTCCTCAACATCATCAAGATCATAAAAATCATCAAAGTCATTCTCGGCTTCTTCTTCATCTGATGGTATATGTTGCGGTGGTACTCGACGTGGTGGCACATTATGAGGTGGTGGTAAATTATGAGGTGGTAGTACATTATGAGGTGGTGGTACATTCTGAGGTGGTGGTGCTCTGGGAACACTGCCCGACTGAATACTCTCTACACTCTTGGACAACCTTTCCAATGCAGCATTCATATTCTCCATCATATCTGTAAACTTTCTATCCATAGCTGCAAGTTTCTCATCGACGGTTAAACTAACACCTGCCATTTCAAAGCTCAACAAACAAATTAGTAATAACAAGAAAGTAATACGATATGTAAAATCCTCTCAAGCTCACAATCTCACGTGTTTACACTCAATTATATCTCAATCCACTCGTGTTTGCACTATATTGGCTTTTACCCGATACTGTGCTCACACTCACTGCCTTTTACCACTATTGAGTTCTTCCTCAATTCAATTACAAATCAACTCAATTCCCAGAATGGTCAACTAAGATGTAGTCCACAAGCTAGCAGAAACACAATGTATATATAGAGCAGGTGGAATAAAGCAAATAAGATAAGTAATCACGGAGACTCAATCGAAAGAAACTTATAGCTAGAGTGCTCAGAATAAAAAAGAATGACGAGTTAGCTAAATGCAATAAATAAGCAAGCAAGCAATCAACATGTCACTGAAGCAATCTTGTGGTCACTCGCTATAGTGTTTGAGCTCACCTTTCTTTTCTTCTCACACACACTCACAAGTGTTTACACTCCAATGAAACACAATGAAGCACAAAGGATTTCAATTCGGCAATAACACAAATATAGTCTTTCAAGCTCAAACCAATACAAACCAAATCAAATCAATGTAACTCATGTAAAGCAATCCAATCAACTTGCAAATGGTCTAATCAAGCTAAGCACAATGCGACCAATTCTCTTTCTTTTTTTCTCCTTTTTTTTTTATTTTTGAAACTAATAACTTAATAACAATGTTAAACACGTCCTAGTAACATAAATTAACAACTAAATACTTGATTCAAGCAAAGAACACAAAAGCCCCAATTTTAACCTAAGTAGCCAAAGCTTAACTCAAAGAAATACTCATGATCAATCAAAAAATACTCAAGGCAGAATGTTATTCATGATATTTTGATCATAAATCAACAAGAATCAGCAAGAAACAACAAGATCCAACAATGGCCGAATCAAGGTGGAAGTAAAACCTTGATGCCGAAATTAAATCAACAAAGAACAAAGACGAATACAAGATTAAACAACACAAAGGATAGGAAATCAGACCTCAGTTTCAGTCTTCCATTTTAGCTTAACCGAGTCAATAGGCTACCTTCTCTATTTTGGCCATAACTTACTCATACGATCTCTAATTTTTTTTCAAATTTTATATATTCGGAAAGATTATACCGAGCCCTACAGCTTTCATGTTGAACACTTTCATATATTTTGACCAGAACTAAGTCTAAAATCAGCCTTTCCGTGGATGCTATAATAAAATCGTGGGAGGATGAGTTGGTGTGGGAGGATAATGGTAGAGAGATGTTTTCAGTTAGTAGTGCTTGGAATGCTATGAGGATGAGGGGCACTTTAGTGCATTGGTATCGGGTTGTTTGGTTTTGTAAGGCTATTCCGCACCATTCTTTTCTGACCTGGTTGACTATTCAGGGTGGCCTTTGTACTCAGGATCGGCTGATGAGTTTCGGTATTTCTTCTTTCTCGAGATGTGTTCTATGTGGCTATTCGGGCGAGGATATTGATCACATTTTCTTCCAATGATCATACTCCTCATGGGTATGGACGACGATATTAGCCATGTGTGGGTTAGATTGGAGTTCTCAT
Source organism: Zanthoxylum bungeanum (assembly GCA_019454045.1). Classification (NCBI taxonomy): domain Eukaryota; kingdom Viridiplantae; phylum Streptophyta; class Magnoliopsida; order Sapindales; family Rutaceae; genus Zanthoxylum; species Zanthoxylum bungeanum. The sequence goes on from SKCR01029207.1 coordinate 37,483, forward strand.
GATTGGATGCAGCCTATTGAGTGGATGTGTCAGTACACCACAAACTCCCTATGTCATCTTCTTGTTCGGCTTGCCTCCTCGCCCATCTTGTGTTCTACTATATGACATTGTGTGCTCTGTCCGTACTCGTACTAGTTTATTGCAGAGGGTCAAACCAACTTATAATAATAAATGGCTTCAACTCTCCTGGTATCTGTCTGATGACATCTTCTGATGATTTTGTTTTATTTCTAGCCTTTTGGCTTTTCTACTAGGAGGGTTTGTCATCTCTAGTTGTCTGGGGTATGTCCATTTGCCTTTGTACATTTTTGGTTAATATACTTACTTTATCCAAAAAAATTAAATTGTGGACTGATCTAGAAATCTCCACATTTTTCTAATTTTTATAATATTTTATTAATAAAATTAGCCCCTCTTTTGCTTATATAAAGAGTACTATTCCTTCATCTTTTGGAACCAAAAAAAAATGTGAAGGAGCAGATCAAAAACTCTATCATTTTCTTTTCATCTCACACGGTTTTTTTGAAGACAAATTGGATGCTATCAAGCTGTAACATCCCCGATCTGGGAGATGTTGCCGGCAGGGGATAGACCGTACTAACCCCATAAGCGTCAGACTTTTAACTGTGAACAACACTGATACTCTTTTCAAATATAATTTCTCATACGGAGCCAATGCCTGAAACTATGACATAATACAAGGTAGTTCCCATACGATTAAATATACAAACATCAACTATCTCAAAAAATTCTATACATATTCAAGTATACACGTCTTTAACATACGACTGTCTGGACTGAACATTACTTAACTTGACTGACTCAAACTTTGACTGGTGGACTCAGACCCTCAGGTGACTGCTATCAGTATCCGTCTTCCCGAGCTCGTCCTCCTAAAATACCTGCAAAATAAATAAACTGGGAGTGTGGGGATTAGATCATCGTACGATCTAAGTGAGTGGACTATAAAACTGAAATACCGTAATAAAATCATTTGGTTCTGAAATCAAAGTCCATAAATAACTTTATCTGAAAACTCTTTTTTCTGAAAAGTTCGTCTGAAATCTCTTTTGTAAAACTTATCTTTCTGAAATCTGCTTTCTGAAAATTGTTTCTAAAATTTGGTCTCAGAAAACTATTTTATGAAATCTGTTATCTGAAATCTGATCTGTCTCTAAGAAAAACTTGACGTATGAGGGCGTTACGTATCGTCATCCCCTCATACGCCTATCCGGAGCCAAGAATGCAAAACCATGACTTTGGGGCATTACGTATCGCCGTTCCTTAAGGCATGCCACTCTTGTCCCTGAAACTGATGGTCTTAGGGCGTTACGTATCATCGTCCCCCAAGCCACTGAACTAAAGCCAGTAGTACTGATCCATGCTACTACCTGACCCTGAAACTATGGTCTAAGGTGTTATGTATTGTCGTCCCCTAGCCCTGAACTAGGATCTGGGGGTGTTACGTATCGTCGTCCCCCAAGTCCTCTACATCTGCACATGTTCTCTATCCGTCAATTCTAAACTGTATCCAATTACATACTGGGGTAGGTTTTTCCCCCATGCCCCAAAAACATAAAAACTCACACTTGAAAACATTCATATCACAAAACTCATGTTGTAAAATAGTCTTTCTGAAATATCACTGTATAAAAAGCATCTGTAATAAAATTCGATCTAACTTCCTATATGCTTTAAAAGTAAATCTGAATTCAAAACTTGATGAATAAAACTAGTTTGAGAAGAGAGGTCCACTCACTGTGTTCGGAATCTGGCTGTAGTTATACCACTTCGTCGAAGGAGATTGCAACTCCTGCAATTGGTCTAAAGGTGATAACTTGATTAGACTAAAACTACAAAATAAGTTCTGGAACTAGGCTAAACTATTAAATTCAAGTACGTGATTTCGTAACTTGGTATATCATATTTGTACTAAGATGTAATGTGTGCATACGAACTGATACGAGACCTTAAGGGTGGTCTCTAACACGCTAAGGTGGAACTGAGGTGGTTATAAACTGATTATGGGAAATTATGTGCCATGCGTCGCGATGCAAACCCTTGGGCGTCGCGACGCGCGGTGTCCAGAGGCGTGCAATAATTTTACTCTTGCGTATCGCGACGCGACCTGGTTTTCCAGGATTCTGTTTTGCTTCTCTAAGCTCATCCAATGCACAAGACATTAATTACCCTTCATACCAACACTTCCATACTAAAACCAATATACAACACATAATATTACACCCAACTTCACATACACTAAACCACAACTAATCAACAATCAACTTTTAATCTACCTCAAACACTTCTCAAAGTTAAACCCAAAACTTCACAAGTTGGAATTTCTCAACATTCATATTGTCCCAAAAATTATACTATCATCACCACAACCAAGCTCTCAACACAATACAAGTATTAACTCATCAAAACTTAAAATTTTATAATTTGGGTCACAGATTTCTTACCTCTTTCTTTTGATTCTTCAAGCACTCCAAGGAGGGCAATGCTCTTCTTTGCTTCATCTTCTTCATTTTTCTCTCTTTTCTTTCTTTTTCTCTCTCTTCTTCTTCTTTCTTCTTCCGTCTCCTTTCTTCTTCTTCTTTCCCTCTCATTCTTCTACGTTTTTGCTTCCTCTTTTCTAATTTTTGGGATTCATGAATAGTGTTTCCCTTTTATACTTGGCATTAAAAAAAAAAAGAAAGATGTAGAATTTTCAAGAAACATGCAGAATTTACCAGAATACCCTCGGGTACTATTCATCCAAAATTTTGATCTGCATTTTTAGCCCATTTATGGTTTGAATTTGGAAAATTGTTCAAAACAAAAGTTGTAGGTCTCGATCCTAACTTTCTAATGATATAAAATTCTTAAAAATTGGAGTTCGAACGAGAAAGGTATTGTCCAAATACTATGGGCTGTCAGGAGTTATACGTTATACAGTCTCGTATCGGAATTTCGGGGAATTAACCAATCATCCCCAAAGTCGTTCCAGGGTGAATTTGTGCCCGAACATGATTTATATTATGTTATCTTCGTCTCGTAATACCATAGTACTACAACGCAACAGTAGTAAAGACTACCGGTCGTTACAAATTCTCCCCCCTTAAATAAGATTCGTCCTTGAATCCTCTTTAAACTTGAGATCTTATCATAGATCATAGAATTCGTGAGTTCCTAATAAACCACCAACTCTAACTGATTATATGTCCAACTCCTTTGTCTTATCCACTGTATACCACTACCTTCCGTCGACTTTCCATATGCTATCATTACACTACCGAACAATGAGATGACCATGCTAAATCTAGAATATCACGTCTTGGAAGTCGTAACTAGAGTTGTACTCTTATTGTCTGCGTGATCGCTTATTCTACCAAACTACACTGTGTCATCGCAGATTCTATTTGACTTAACAGTAAAAGCCTCTGTCTGGTTGATCATTCATCACTTGACTGGTAGGCTTATGCTAGTCTCCATCATTTTAATATCTAATATATGCATTATACCTTTTTGTCATACTTGGTAAGCTGCTTCAGAGTTCGTAACTTCAACGAATATCCCTTAGGGTCTTTACTGAAAAGTACTACCTCGTTCTTGTTTCATAAGATCTTCACTGAGTATTCTTAACTAATTCATTTTGGACCTCTAGTTATGCTCAACATTCTTTATCTCCAGGAAATTTATTTCTCTAGATATTTGGTTATATTCCATCAAGTTATCCTTAGCTTAATACCTTTGTCTCTTACTAGAGATACTGGTGACTCATGATTAGGTTTCCCATACTCTCTTCACTAGTTTAAACTAGATCTGAATATTTTCTCTCATATCTTGGATGTTTAGAGCTATATTCTCTTTGTCAAGTTCAAACTACTCATGAACTTCTCTTCGAGATCCAATGTTTTTACTTATTCAAGGGGGTTTAGGGTTTCATGACTCACTGGTAGTGTCTACCTACGACACTAATAGTTTCTAAATGGTTCCCCTTAATTAACTAAAGATAAGGTGACATGATCCTAAGGACAACATTTGACATGAATGCAGTCACCCAAGGAACATTAGAGCCTTTGCAATTGCCAACAGGCCCAATCACACGCCAAAGAGCTAAGAAGATCACATACGCAATAGCGGGGCCAGAGTTTGCATATAATAGATGCATTCATCCTTCTAGTTTTTACTTGCCTTATGAGATTGATTATGATTCTAATTCTTTAACTCCTATGGATTTATTATCTTTGATTGTTATTAAGCTTGGGAGTATGAATGATAAGGGAAAGGCAGAGTTGGTGAGAATAATAGGTTTCCAATGCATTGTGTTTGACCCCGGCAATTGGGTGTGGCTTTATATGCAAGAGGAAAAGATAAAAGCATAACGAAGATCCAAGTTGCAACCAAGAAGGGATGGTTTATTTCAAGTCTTGGAACGGATTAACGACAATGCATATAAGCTGGATTTGCAAGGTAAGTACAACGTATTTGCTACTTTTCAAATCATTTTGATGCAGGTTCAGATTCGAGATCGAATCCTTTTCAACAAGGAGGGAATGACATGAGTCCAAACACACCAGAGACATTACAGGATGCAGCTAACAACTTGGAGGAACCCATGAACTTGCCAACAGGTCCAATCACATGCCAAAGAGCAAAGAAGATCAGAGAGGCCTTTGCGGGACTGGCTTAGAGCTATGTGACCAGTTGCAGCAACCAAGTCAAGTGCACACCAGAGACACATATGGGCATAACCAGAGAGGTCCCCAAGATATTTCATTTGACCCATATCAGCTTAGACTGAAGCATAGCAGAGCAGCTTCAGCACAAGCACTCTTTTGACCCGATTTGACCTATTTTGGGACTATGTTGAATTCGGCCAAATGGGGGCGTTTTTGTCATTTTTGCTCGACATGTTGACTTTATTTATGATGTAATTAAGCTATTTGACCAGGTAATTAGGGTTAATTATTCTTAGAACCTTGCTTATTGAGTAAACACGTCAATTTACTATTTGATGTAAGCACCTCAATTAGCTTAAGTGAGATTAGCTTCTAATCTTTGTTTTAAGTTTATTTAGGTGCAAAAGGACCTTAATGGTCGTGGTTGAGGTGCTTGACTTAGGGCTTTTGGTCATTTTAGCTCTAGGGTCATTTTAGTCTTTTTACTCTTTTGTAACCCTTATTATGTGACTCTTCTTTGTATTTTGGAGACAATCAACGTAATATACAACATTTGAAAGAGAGAAAAGCTTGAGCTTTTCATGGCTATAGCCAAAACCTTGTTGAGGGAGGGATTCCCCTTTTCAAGTTCAAATTGACTTATCTAAGCTTGGCAACTTAGTGGCGTCTCCATTGCTAGCAAAATACAATCTGATTTCATGCTTGTGGTTATCATGGACGTGAGTTTCATGGTGGTTAGGGGCTGATCTTGGTTGGGTTTTGTTCCTACAAAATCAGTATTCAAAGTTCTTAGGGTTTTGAGAAATATGCTTGGGATTTGCTTGGTCTCCAACCCAAGTGAGTTCTTGTCATTTGGTATCATGAGCTTAGGGTTCTGAGGTCTGATTTCCTATCCTTTGTGTTGTTTAATCTTGTATTCATCTTTGTTCTTTGTTGATTTAATTTCGGCATCAAGGTTTTACTTCCACCTTGATTCGGCCATGGTTGGATCTTGTTGTTTCTTGCTGATTCTTGTTGATTTGTGATCAAAATATCATGAATAACATTCTGCCTTGAGTGTTTTTTGATTGTTCATGAGTATTTCTTTGAGTTAAGCTTTGGCTACTTAGGTCAAAATTGGGGCTTTTGTGTTCTTTGCTTGAATCAAGTGTTTAGTTAATTGTAAGTTACTAGGACGTGTTTAACATTGTTATTAAGTTATTAGTTTCAAAAAACAAAAAAAAAAAATGCATCAGGTCAGATTCGGCCAAGGAAGAACCATCACCACCCTTGCTTTGTTCTTGCCATATGCATGTTACTTAGCTTTTTTTCAATAGGTATTGTTCATATCTACTTTGAGAAAATCAGATTGCACTTCATTACTCCTAGCATTTGCTTGAACTAGCTTGTTTGCAATCTTTGTGAAGTTGTTGCAATCTTGTGAAGTGTGAGGAAAACAAGTGTTTTTAAGTGTTGTGGTGAGGAATTTGAGTGAATGAGTGTTGAAACAAAATGAAATGCTTATGGATTGATGAGGCTGTGAGACTCTTGAAGTTTACTTACGCTTGTGTGTTAACTTTGTGAGACAAGTCTTGTTGCTTTGTTACACATATTTCCGTGAGTGCTTGATGTGCTTATGTTGAAGCATGAATTAACAAGTGTGCTTGCTGATTTGTGTGAGCCATCATTAGCTTGACATTGGATTTGTGTTGAAATCATTAGCATGACATTGAAAATGGAAGCACTCATGAGCTTGACTTGGAAATTTGAGTAGCCATCATTGCATTTGAGAGGTGCTTGAAGAGGCAAGCTGCTGCATCACCAAGTTAGTTGGAAAAAGTGTTTAGTTGGTTTGTAACTTACCATTGCCGAATTGACATGCTTACTTGACCTACTTGTAAGCTACTTACGTAAGCAGCTGAGTCACCTACTTAAAAAAAAAAGAATTGGTCGCATCGTGCTTAGCTTGATTAGACCATTTGCAAGTTGATTGGATTGTTTTACATGAGTTACATTGATATTTGATTTGGTTTGTATTGGTGTGAGATTTAAAGACTATATTTGTGTTGTAGCCGAATTGAAATCCTTTGTGCTTCATTGTGTTTCATTGGAGTGTAAACACTTGTGAGTGTGTGTGAGAAGAAAAGAAAGGTGAGCTCAAACACTATAGCGAGTGACCACAAGATTGCTTCAGTGACACGTTGATTGCTTGCTTGCTTATTTATTGCATTTAGCTAACTCGTCATTCTTTCTTATTCTGAGCACTCTAGCTATAGGTTTCTTTCGATTGAGTCTCCGTGATTACTTATCTTATTTGTTTTATTCCACATGCTCTATATATACATTGTGTTTCTGCTAGTTTGTGGACTACACCTTAGTTGACCATTCTTGGATTAAGTGTGATTCACATTTGAATTGAGGACGAACTCAAGAGTGGTAAAAGGCAGTGATTGTGAGCATAGTATCGGGTAAAAGCCAATATAGTGCAAACACTAGTGGAGTGATATCATTCGAGTGTAAACACGTGAGATTGTGAGGATTTACATATTTGTTTTGCTTTTATTATTTCTAATCTGTTTGTTTAGTGTTAAGATGGCAGGTCCAAGTTTAACTATTGATGATAAGATCGTGGTTTTGGATACTTTCAAAAGTGATATCCAAGATATTATGAGTGATTATAGAAGATCTTATGAGAAATGGAAAAAGACTTGGAAGGTAACTAAATATGCAGTGAATGAAGAGTATACTCAACAACCAAAAGCTATTGAAGTTGTGTGTAATGAAGTGAGAAGCACTTGTGATGTTGAGTGCATAGTGAATGAAAACACTTGTGAGGCCTTGAATGTTGTGAATTGTGTTATAAATGACATGGTGAGTGAAAATGCTTGTGAGACTGTGAGCATTGAGGGAGTAAACACTTGTGAGGTAGTGTGCTTTGAGGTTGAAAAACATAGTGAAGCTGAGCAGGTGTGTGAGGAGGTCTTTGCAAGTATGGTTGATATAGTGGCCATAAGTGATGATGAAGCTGTGAGAGCTGGTGAAAAGAAAGTAGATGTGGCAGTGAAGTTTTTCCATAACATTTTCTCTATTGTTTATGCTTTTTCATCACAGGTACAAGTGGTCAAGTATGATTCTTTTATATTTCAATATCATCGTCCAATTGATTTTGTCATAACTATCTATGATCCGGGTTCGGATTCGAGGACGAATCTATTGCAAGAGAGGGAGAATGACATGATCCAAGGGACAACATTTGACATGAATGCAGTCACCCAAGGAATATTAGAGCCTTTGCAATTGCCAACATGCCCAATCACACGCCAAAGAGCTAAGAAGATCACATACGCAATAGCGTGGCCAGAGTTTGCATATAATAGATGCATTCATCCTTCTAGTTTTTACTTGCCTTATGAGATTGATTATGATTCTAATTCTTTAACTCCTATGGATTTATTATCTTTGATTGTTATTAAGCTTGGGAGTATGAATGATAAGGCAAAGGCAGAGTTGGTGAGAATAATAGGTTTCCAATGCATTGTGTTTGACCCCGGCAATTGGGTGTGGCTTTATATGCAAGACGAAAAGATAAAAGCATAACGAAGATCCAAGTTGCAACCAAGAGGGGATGGTCTATTTCAAGTCTTGGAATGGATTAACGACAATGCATATAAGCTGGATTTGCAAGGTAAGTACAACGTATTTGCTACTTTTAATGTTTCTGACTTAACTCATTTTGATGCAGGTTCAGATTCGAGATCAAATCCTTTTCAACAAGGAGGGAATGACATGAGTCCAACCACACCAGAGACATTACAGGATGCAGCTAACAACTTGGAGGAACCCATGAACTTGCCAACAGGTCCAATCACATGCCAAAGAGCAAAGAAGATCAGAGAGGCCTTTGCGGGACTAGCTCAGAGCTATGTGACCAGTTGTAGCAACCAAGTCAAGTGCACACCAGAGACACATATGGGCATAACCAGAGAGGTCCCCAAGCTATTTCATTTGACCCATATCAGCTCAGACTGAAGCATAGCAGAGCAGCTTCAGCACCATCACTCTTTTGACCCGATTTGACCTATTTTGGGACTATGTTGAATTCTGCCAAATGGGGGCATTTTTGTCATTTGTGCTCGACATGTTGACTTTATTTATGATGTAATTAAGCTATTTGACCAGGTAATTAGGGTTAATTATGCTTAGAACCTTGCTTATTGAGTAAGCACGTCAATTTACTATTTGATGTAAGCACCTCAATTAGCTTAAGTGAGATTAGCTTCTAATCTTTGTTTTAAGTTTATTTAGGTGTAAAAGGACCTTAATGGTCGTGGTTGAGGTGCTTGACTTAGGGTTTTTGGTTATTTTAGCTCTAGGGTCATTTTAGTCTTTTTACTCTTTTGTAACCCTTATTATGTGACTCTTCTTTGTATTTTGGAGACAACCAACGTAATATACAACATTTGAAAAAGAGAAAAGCTTGAGCTTTCCATGGCTATGGCCAAAACCTTGTTGAGGGAGGGATTCCCCTTTTCAAGTTCAAATTGACTTATCTAAGCTTGGCAACTTAGTGGTGTCTCAATTGCTAGCAAAATACAATCTGATTTCATGCTTGTGGTTATCATGGACGTGAGTTTCATGGTGGTTAGGGCTGATCTTGGTTGGGTTTTGTTCCTACAAAATCAGTATTCAAAGTTCTTGGGGTTTTGAGAAAGATGCTTGGGGTTTGCTTGGTCTCCAACCCAAGTGAGTTCTTGTCATAAGGCTTACTTGTATGCACCTTGGTGCTTATACCACATTCCCAATTGTTAATGTTAACGCTGACGTTTTTGGTCTGCTAAGGTTCATCTCTTTTATGTATTTGCTCTCATTACTACTGCAAATCCGGTTGTTGTTCCTTACATCCACTCATTTTTCTATACTTGATTTCATGCTTGGGTACCTCTTCTTTATTGTTTTCCATACCATAGTAAACTTATTTTCCCGGTTCTACACCCTGTCAATACTTACTTAATATTATCTCTTGATGTCGTTGCACCTTGACAGCTTCATGTCTAAACTTTTTCCTTAATATCCTATTCATTTCCTACATCATCCTATTCTATACCGAGAACTCGCTTGGTCCATGCCTCTGTCTTCTTATCTAAGGAATATCTTCTTTCTTTTAAATATCTACTATTTCGTTAAACTTTGGTTCCTTGGAATCTCGCTCATTACTTGACTATTATTTATTTCTGTATTGCTTCATCCGAACAACTTCTTTTCTGACTCTTTTACTTAGAACCGTGTTTCATTTTTACTCCATTCTTAAACTACATCTAAAGGTCTTATGTTCTGGTCTTCTTTCACTATACTCCCACTTATTCCTGAGAATATCATGAGGTAACCTTGAAGGTCCATCTCTGTGAATGTCGTTCAACGAGGGTTGGGAGGGTGGGAACTGATCCTAAAGTCTTTCTGATTATAGTAATCTAGATGTCTATTCCTGCACAGGGCAGTACTGCTAAAAAGTCTCTGGTTCATTTTCTTTATCTTACTTCTAATCACGTTCAACTATCGAACGCATTACCTCTCTACGAAACTCCTATGGAGCCATGTTCTCTAAAAATTTCCTTATATTGCCTCGGTACTCCTTCTTATTTAATCTCTATTACTAAACTTTTGAAGTCGTTACTACCCCTTTCTGAGTGCCGCTGTCCTATCTTTATTATTCCTCCTTAAGAATCTTACTTTGTTGCATAAGTTTTTTTTTCCACCTCAGTCTTTTGAACTCCTTGCATCCTTACTTTCTTGAAAACCATATTAACTTTGATTCTTTTTTTGGATAAGGTAAGTATTATAACCAAAGAAAACTATACAAAGAGCAAAGGGGCATACCCCAGGCACTAGAGAGGACAGGCCCTCCTAGAAGAAAGCCAAAAGGCTACAACAGAATCAACAAAAGATGTCATCGGGAAGGTGCCACGAAAGGTGAAGCCATTTATTGTCATAAGATGGATTTACCTTTCTTAAGGAGCTAACACGATTCCGAACATCAAAAGCAATATCATAAAGAAGAACAGAAACAGGCCGAAGAGGCATATCATGAGTGCGAGCATTCCTCTCCCTCCAAATATGGTAGACTGACGCTGCAAAAGACAGACGAACCAGAAGATGACATAAAGAGGCCCCGGAGAACAGAGAAACCCACCCAACAGTCTGACACCAATCTCGGCGACTCCAATCTAACCCACACATGGCCAGCACAGATGACATGAGTCCAACCACACCAGAGACATTACAGCATGCAGCTAACAACTTGTAAGAACCCATGCAGTTTCCAACAGGTCCAATCACTCGCCAAAGAGCAAAGAAGATCAGAGAGGCCTTTGCGGGACTAGCTCAGAGCTATGTGACCTGTTGCAGCAACCGAGTCAAGTGCACACCAGAGACATATATGGGCATAACCAGAGAGGTCCCCAAGCTATTTCATTTGACCCAGATCAGCTCAGACTGAAGCATGTAGAGTAGCTTCAGCACCAGCATCATTTTGACCCGATTTCACCCATTTTGAGACCATGTTGAATTCGGCCAAATGGGGGCATTTTTGTCATTTGTGCTCGACATTTTGACTTTATTTATGATGTAATTAGCATGGTTGACTATGCCATTAGGCTTAATTATGCTTAGAACCTTGCTTATTGAGTAAGCACGTCAATTTACTATTTGATGTAAGCACCTCAAATTAGCTTAAGTTAGATTAGTTTCTAATCATTGTTTTAAGCTACTTTAGGTGGGAAAATACTTTTGGGGACGTGCTTGAGTGAATGGTTTGGGTAGTTTTCAGGTCTTTTGGTAATTTCACTTTAGGGACATTTTTGTCCATTCACACCTTTAGGGTTTCTCTTTGTAACCTATTTAAACTTTGTTTTCTTCTTCTTTGGAATAACATTCACGACATTTTCATCAAACTTTGAAGCTTTTAAGCTTGGCTATGGCTAAATTTCTTGTAAGGGAGGGATTCCCCTTTTCAAGTTCAAATTGACTTATCTAAGCTTGGCAACTTAGTGGCGTCTCCATTGCTAGCAAAATACAATCTGATTTCATGCTTGTGGTTATCATGGACGTGAGTTTCATGGTGGTTAGGGGCTGATCTTGGTTGGATTTTGTTCCTACAAAATCACTATTCAAAGTTCTTGGGGTTTTGAGAAAGATGCTTGGGGTTTGCTTGGTTTCCAACCCAAGTGAGTTCTTGTCATTTGGTATCATGAGCTTAGGGTTCTGAGGTCTGATTTCCTATCCTTTGTGTTGTTTAATCTTGTATTCGTCTTTGTTCTTTGTTGATTTAATTTCGGCATCAAGGTTTTACTTCCACCTTTTTTTTGGATAAGGTAAGTATTATAACCAAAAGGAAAACTATACAAGAACATTATAGAAAGGTAGTGAATGAAGCCCTAAAATGCTCTCAACTTTCCTTTCCCCTCTCGGTGATTCTCGTCTGGATCGCCGTGATTTTTATAATATAACCCCTGTTTCTTGCAAATCGGCTCTGGTCTTTTACCAAACCGATTAATCCCGTGATTTTGATTTCTTTTTACCCATTTATTTTCTCAGATCTGTATCCCGTTTTTTCACTTTGTTTTCTCAGATCGGTTTGGTCTTCAACCGTTCCGTTCATCCCTTCTCAGATCTCGGTTTCTCCTCTCAGATCTACCCTTTTCTTCTTCTGTCTAGTCTTTCCTCTGATGGCTTCGTCTGGTTATTCTGTTGGGGGGCCGCGACTCCCTGGTCACAGTCGCAAGGCTGTTAGGTCTGTATTTGTGAACACTGTAGCCTCGCCTCCTATGGATCTTGATTCTGGTCGATTGAAGCCCACGACTGGTTATGGTTGCTCATCTTCGGCCTCAGTTCCAGCACCGATGTCCGTGACCTGTGTCGAGCCTTATGCCTCAGAAGGTGGTCCTGCTGGAAGATTGTGTTCGTGCCGGTCTGGTTATGGCGCCTCTGAGTCAGTCAGCTGTGCTGGTAATTCTGGTATTGACAGTGGTGGTAAGGTCGAGTATGAGGTGAGCTCGAAGATTGAACGGTGTTTGGGATTTGATTCTGGCACTGATGGTGTAGTTGTTGGTGTCTCGGGTTTTGGATTAGAAGATGGTATCGCCGGCAGTTTGTGTTCTTGTAAGTCTGGGTTAGGGTCACATTCTGTTTGCTCTGCTTGTGCTTCTGAACATGGTGTTGAAGGTAACTCTGTTGGAAGTGTGGTTGCTGGGGACGTGGGTTTGGTTGATGAGGTTTGTTTGGTTTCTGGCATTGGCGTTGATAGGGGTCTGGTAGATTCTGGTCCTGGTTTGGTCGGCAGTCTGAGCGTTTGTGGTGCTGCGGTTGGCAGTGATTCTGGTCTTTGTAGAAATGGTAAATTGGCGGGGGAAGCTGATCCTTCTAAACTGGTTTGTGTTCCTGGTCTTGTGACTGATAGGGGTATTGGAGGTTCAGAATCTGTTATTGGCGCCGTTGGTAGCGCTGCTGGTGGCTTGAAGGTTAATGTCTCTGGATTGGGTGTATCACCTGGGCCTGATGGTGTTGTTAGCGAGTCTAAACCTGCTGGTGCAGGGGGGTCTGCTAGCAGCTTAGAATTTGGGGTAGTGGAGTTGAAGAATGGTTCGGAAATTGGTGTGAGTCAGGAGGCTGTGCCTGCGTCTCCTGTAGTAGTAGGTGGGGGATACTCTGGTGGACCTAAGAGTTATGCATCTGCTTTGAATGGTTCTTTGGGAGTTGACCATTTCGATTCAACTTATCTGTCTACTGCTTTACGTTATGTCACACCTAACATTATAGATGGTAAGGTTGTCGTGTGCCCATCTGCTGAAGTGATTGAAGAAGGAAGTGTGTACTGGAGGAATACTTTAGTGGGTTACTTTGTGGGAAAACGTCTCCCCTTCCAAACTGTTAATTCTATTGCTCACAAGTTATGGGGAAGAATGGGTTTGCTGGAAGTTCTTACCTCCGATAATGGTTTCTTTTTGTTTAGATTCGATAGCCTTCAAGAGGCGAGTGTGGTGTTGGATGAAGCCCCTTGGCATATGGCTAATAGACCTTTGGTTCTAAAACTTTGGCATCCAAATTTATCTTTGACTAAGGAGGATTTGTTCAAGGTCCCGGTCTGGATCAGATTGTTTGACCTACCTTTTCCTTTATGGACGGCGAAAGGGATTAGTTGTGTTGCTAGTGCCATTGGGAGACCTCTCAATGCTGACCATATTACACTGTCCAGGAAACGACTCAGTTTTGCTCGTGTTTGTGTTGAGATTGATGCCCGGAATTCCCTTGATGAGGAGATTGTCTTCCAATACCCTAATGGCACTAGAGTCCCTATTAGGGTTGAGTTTGAATGGGTTCCTGTGAAATGCTCAACTTGTGAAGTTTTTGGTCACTCGGTGATTTCTTGCCCTAAAAAGGCTCCTAGTAAGGAGGTTAAAAAACCTGCCCCGCCCGTTATTCACAAGCCGATTCCTTCTACAGATAAGACTCTACGGTTGAATCTGCTAAGGCTCAAGAGGGGGCTTGGATCCCGGTCACTAAAAATAAGAAAGGTAAGGGTACTTCTTTGAACCATCATGTTAGTTCGAGTGATGTGGTGCCTTTGATTGCTGAGAGAATTCCTGTTTTGGGTGAGGGTTCTTCTAATGGGTTGAATCCGACTTTGGTTACTCATTCTCTGCCTGTGATTCCTTCTGAGACTGCTTCTTTGGTGATAGATGGTAATTTGAAAGGGGAAAACTCCATTGACTCCTCACAACTTGGTGAGGATCGTCCTTATACTGAGGTATATGAGTGCTCGCCGTCTGCAGTTTATGATTCGCCTACTCCGTTGGTTAACAGTTTGGCTATTAAGGCTGTTGACTCCCTGGAATCTAAGAAATTGATTTATGGTAACAAATCCAAAAAGGGTTCAGGTGGGAAAAGGAGTCAGAAGTGGAAGTCTTCTGGGGGGGGTCGTCGACGTTGATTTGTGGGTTTGGCCTTTTTTCATCTGTTTTAATGATTTTTGGTTGTTGGAATATTAGAGGTCTCAATGACCCTTTAAAACATGCTGAAGTCAGGAGGTTTTTTAGTGAGGAGAAGCTCTCGTTGTGTGGTTTAGTTGAAACCAAGGTTAAGGAGGTTAATCTTATGAATGTCTCTCGTGCGATTAATCCTTCTTGGAAGTTTTTTTGCCATTCTGATATTAGTCCGTTTGGTCGTATCTGGGTATGTTGGAATCCTAATGATGTTGTTGTTAGCATTATTCAGTCTTCAGCTCAAGCTATTCACTGCCGTGTGACTCCTATTTCTGGGGTTTGGAATTGTGTAGTTTCAGTGGTTTATGGTGAGTGTGATTACGAGAAGCGGCGAGATCTTTGGGCTGACCTGCTTAATTGTGGTAGTTTGGTTGATGATTCCCCTTGGCTTGTTTTAGGTGATTTCAATGCTATCCGTTCTCCGTTTGAGCATAGTGGTGGATCTGTGGCTTGGCCAGCTTGGAAAGATGACTTGGGTTGCTGTTTGGGTCAAGCTGGCTTGGATGATCTGCAGTATTCTGGGTGTAAGTTTACTTGGTTTAATAAGCAGATTCAGTCTCCTATTTGGCGCAAGTTGGACCGTGTTCTGGTAAATCCTTCTTGGGAGTGTATCTTCCCGGGTTCTTCTGCCCGCTTTCTTCCTTCCCGGATTTCTGATCACTCTCCTATGGTTGTTAAGCTTGCAGAGCTCCCTAAAAGGAAAATTCCCTTTAAATTCTTTCAGTTTTGGGTGGATCATCCTGATTTTCTCTCTGTTGTGGCTAGGGCTTGGGATATTGATGTTCATGGTACTCCAATGTTCCGGTTATGTTGTAAGCTAAAGAATGTTAAAGCAGCTTTGAAGAAATTTAATGTTGAGCATTTCTCTAAAATTTCTTGTCGTGTTTTGGAGATCAGGAAGGAGTTGGATAGAGTTCAATGTGCTTTACAGGACTTCCCCAGTGACCCTGCTCTGTTAGCTGAGGAAGCTTGTCTTTCAGTGAGTTATGGTGATTTGAGTCGGGCTGAAGAAGGCTTTAATAGACAGAAATCTCGTGTTCAGTGGCTTAACCTTGGGGATCAGAATTCTAAGTTCTTCTTTACCGCTATGAAGAGTTTTCATGGCCGTAGTAAGGTTACTTCTATTACTAAAGAGGATGGTACCCGAGTGGAGGAAGATGCTTTGGTTAGAAATGAGATTGTTTCCTTTTTTGAGTCCCTTTTTGGTCCTCAGCATCGTCAGCAGGATTTTGATAGGGTGACCCTCCATTCTGCTATTACTAGACATGTGACTGAGGAGCAGAGTATGGCTCTTTCTCGTGAGGTTGAGGATGAGGAGATTAAGGCTGTTTTGTTCGGGCTGAAAGACAATAAAGCTCCAGGTCCGGATGGGTTTAATTCGGGTTTCTTTAAGAAGTGTTGGAATATTGTGGGGGATGATGTCTTATGTGCTATTCATTCATTCTTTTCTTCTGGACGTCTTTTGAGGCAGGTAAATGCTACATCCATTGCTCTGATTCCTAAGATTCCTAACCCTTCCCAGGTTAAGGATTATAGGCCCATTTCTTGCTGTAACACCATTTACAAGTGCATTGCTAAGCTGATTGCGAACAGAATTAAGGTCATTCTCCCTTCAGTGATCAGTCAGAATCAATCTGCTTTTGTCGAGGGAAGGCGTATTAGCGACAATATTCTCTTATGTCAGGAATTGGTTCGGAATTATCACCGGAATAGCGGTTCCCCGAGGTGTGCTCTTAAGATAGACTTGATGAAAGCTTATGACACTGTTCGTTGGGATTTTTTGGTTGAGGTTCTGAGGACTGTTGGTATTCCTGAGAGGATGGTGGGTTGGATTCAGGAGTGTATGACTACTACGAGATTCTCTGTTTCTATTAATGGTGAGCTGAATGGTTTTTTCTCTGGGGGTCGTGGGTTGCGACAAGGTGATCCTATGTCTCCTTATCTCTTTGTTTTGGCTATGGAAGTTTTATCAGGCCTTCTTCGTAATATGGCTACTGATCCGGGTTTCCAGTTCCACTGGCGGTGTTCAAAGGACCGTCTTACTCATCTCTGTTTTGCAGATGACCTTATGATTTTTTGTAAAGCAGATGCATCCTCTGTTTCTTTGATCAAGGATTGTATTGGGCAGTTCAGTGGTTTATCAGGTTTAATTCCGAATCCAGCTAAGAGTCATCTCTTCTCTTCTGGCATCTCTCTTTCTATGCAAGACCAACTGCGAGATGTGTTGAGATTCCAGGTGGGGACTCTTCCTGTGAGGTATTTGGGGGTTCCTTTGATCTCTACTAAACTTAGGGCCTCTGACTGTGCTTCTCTTGTGGATCGTATTGTTATGCGTGCTAAAAGTTGGAGTTGTAAGTTTCTCTCTTATGCTGGTCGGCTCCAGCTTATAAAGTCTGTTTTGTTCTCCATTCAAGTTTATTGGTCTTCTTTATTTATTCTTCCTAAGTCTGTGATTAGGAAGGTGGAGACTATCCTTCGTTCCTTCCTTTGGAAGGGTAGTGCGCTTATCACTACTGGGGCTAGAGTAGCTTGGAGCAAAATTTGTTTACCTCTTAAGGAGGGGGGTCTGGGTATAAAGAGTCTGGAAGCTTGGAATAGAGCAGCTATTGTCAAGCATATTTGGTTTCTCTGTTCTGGTCAGGTTTCTTCTTGGTCTACTTGGGTTTACTCTTATTTACTGAGGGGGAGAAGTTTTTGGGAGATCCCTCGTCCTTCTGATTGCTCTTGGAGTTGGCGTAAGATTTTGGAGCTTCGTTCTTGGTCCCGTCGGCGGATGAGAGTGTGTATTGGGAATGGCGAGTCGACTTTATTGTGGTTTGATAATTGGCATCCTGTAGGCCCGATTGAGTACTCATTGGGCGAGAGAGTGATTTATGATTCTGGCTTGGATAGGATGGCGAAAGTTGCTTCCATTATCTCTGATTCTGCTTGGCATTGGCCCCCTTCTAGATCTGCTGCTCTTGTTGATTGGCTCAGACTCACCTTCCGTCTCCTTCTAGTTTGAGGGAGGATATGCTGGTTTGGGAAGATGATAGACATGGGAAATTTTCTGTGGATTGTGCCTGGAATGCTTTGAGGTCGAGGAGACCCGAGATGCCTTGGTCCCGAGTTGTCTGGTTCCGGAAATCTATTCCCCGCCATTCTTTTCTTCTTTGGATGTCCATTCAGGGAGGCCTTTGTACTCAGGACAGTCTAATGAAATTTGGTATATCCTCTTGCTCGCGGTGTATCCTTTGTGGTTGTTCGAGTGAGGACATCGATCATCTTTTTTTTCAGTGCCTCTTTTCATTGAGGGTTTGGTCGTCTGTGCTAGCCATGTGTGGTTTAGACTGGAGCTGTCGAGATTGGCGCCAAACTGTTGAGTGGCTTTGTCAGTTCTCTGGTGCCTCTTTATATCATCTTCTGGTTCGTCTGTCCTTTGCAGCGTCAGTTTACCATATATGGAGGGAGAGGAATGCTCGCACTCATGATATGCCTCTTAGGCCAGTTTCTGTTCTTCTATATGATATTGTTTTTGATGTTCGGAATCGTATTAGTTCTTTACGTAAGGTGACTCCATCTTATGACAATAAATGGCTTCACCTTTCGTGGCACTTGCCCGATGACATCTTTAGTTGATCTATTGTAGCCGTTTGGCTTTCTTCTAGGAGGGCTTGTCCTCTCTAGATCCTGGGGATGCCCCTTTGCTCTTGTATAGTTTTCTTTTGGTTATAATACTTACCTTATCCAAAAAAAGAAAACTATACAAGAGCGAAGGGGCATCCCCCAGGATCTAAGAGGACAAGCCCCCTAGAAGAAAGCCAAACGGCTACAAGAGATCAACTAAAGATGTCATCGGGCAAGTGCCACGAAAGGTGAAGCCATTTATTGTCATAAGATGGATTCACCTTACGTAAAGAACTAACACGATTCCGAACATCAAAAACAATATCATATAGAAGAACAGAAACTGGCCTAAGAGGCATATCATGAGTGCGAGCATTCCTCTCCCTCCATATATGGTAAACTGACGCTGCAAAGGACAGACGAACCAGAAGATGATATAAAGAGGCACCGAGAACTGACAAAGCCACTCAACAGTTTGGCGCCAATCTCGACAGCTCCAATCTAATCCACACATGGCTAGCACAGACGACCAAACCCTCGATGAAAAGAGGCACTGAAAGAAAAGATGATCGATGTCCTCACTCGAACAACCACAAAGGATACACCGCGAGCATGAGGATATACCAAATTTCATCAGACTGTCCTGAGTACAAAGGCCTCCCTGAATAGACATCCAAAGAAGAAAAGAATGGCGGGGAATAGATTTCCGGAACCAGACAACTCGGGACCAAGGCATCTCGGGTCTCCTAGACCTCAAAACATTCCAGGCACTATCCACAGAAAATCTCCCATGTCTATCATCCTCCCAAACCAGCACATCCTCCCTCAAACTAGAAGGAGACGGAAGGTGAGTCTGAACCAAATCAACAAGAGCAGCAGATCTAGAAGGGGGCCAATGCCAAGCAGAATCAGAGATAATGGAAGTAACTGTCGCCATCCTATCCAAGCCAGAATCATAAATCACTCTCTCGCCCAACGAGTCCTCAATCGGGCCTACAGGATGCCAATTATCAAACCACAATAAAGTCGACTCACCATTCCTAATACTCACTCTCATCCGCCGACGGGACCAAGAACGAAGCTCCAAAATCTTACGCCAACTCCAAGAGCAATCAGAAGGACGTGGGATCTCCCAAAAACTTCTCCCCCTCAGTAAATAAGAGTAAACCCAAGTAGACCAAGAAGAAACCTGGCCAGAACAGAGAAACCAAATATGCTTGACAATAGCCGCTCTATTCCAAGCTTCCAGACTCTTTATACCCAGCCCCCCCTCCTTAAGAGGTAAACAAATTTTGCTCCAAGCTACTCTAGCCCCAGTAGGGATAAGCGCACTACCCTTCCAAAGGAAAGAACGAAGGATAGTCTCCACCTTCCTAATCACTGACTTAGGAAGAATAAATAAAGAAGACCAATAAACTTGAATGGAGAACAAAACAGACTTTATAAGCTGGAGCCGACCTGCATAAGAGAGAAACTTACAACTCCAACTTTTAGCACGCATAACAATACGATCCACAAGAGAAGCACAGTCAGAGGCCCTAAGTTTAGTAGAGATCAAAGGAACCCCCAAATACCTCACAGGAAGAGTTCCCACCTGGAATCTTAACACATCACGCAGTTGGTCTTGCATAGAAGAGAGATGCCAGAAGAGAAGAGATGACTCTTAGCTGGATTCGGAATTAAACCTGATAAACCACTGAACTGCCCAATACAATCCTTGATCAAAGAAACAGAGGATGCATCTGCTTTACAAAAAATCATAAGGTCATCTGCAAAACAGAGATGAGTAAGACGGTCCTTTGAACACCGCCAGTGGAACTGGAAACCCGGATCAGTAGCCATATTACGAAGAAGGCCTGATAAAACTTCCATAGCCAAAACAAAAAGATAAGGAGACATAGGATCACCTTGTCGCAACCCACGACCCCCAGAGAAAAATCCATGCAGCTCTCCATTAATAGAAACAGAGAATCTCGTAGTAGTCATACACTCCTGAATCCAACCCACCATCCTCTCAGGAATACCAACAGTCCGCAGAACCTCAACCAAAAAATCCCAACGAACAGTGTCATAAGCTTTCATCAAGTCAATCTTAAGAGCACACCTCGGGGAACCGCCATTCCGGTGATAATTCCGAACCAATTCCTGACACAAGAGAATATTGTCGCTAATATTCCTTCCCTCGACAAAAGCAGATTGATTCTGACTGATCACTGAAGGGAGAATGACCTTAATTCTGTTCGCAATCAGCTTAGCAATGCACTTGTAAATGGTGTTACAACAAGAAATGGGCCTATAATCCTTAACCTGGGTAGGATTAGGAATCTTAGGAATCAGAGCAATGGATGTAGTATTTACCTGCCTCAAAAGACGTCCAGAAGAAAAGAATGAATGAATAGCACATAAGACATCATTCCCCACAATATTCCAACACTTCTAAAAGAAACCCGAATTAAACCCATCCGGACCTGGAGCTTTATTGTCTTTCAGCCCGAACAAAACAGCCTTAATCTCCTTATCCTCAACCTCTCGAGAAAGAGCCATACTCTGCTCCTCAGTCACATGTCTAGTAATAGCAGAATGGAGGGTCACCCTATCAAAATCCTGCTGACGATGCTGAGTACCTAAAAGGGACTCAAAAAAAGAAACAATCTCATCTCTAACCAAAGCATCTTCCTCCACACGGGTACCATCCTCCTTAGTAATAGAAGTAACCTTACTACGGCCATGAAAACTCTTCATAGCGGTAAAGAAGAACTTAGAATTCTGATCCCCAAGGTTAAGCCACTGAACACGAGATTTCTGTCTATTAAAGCCTTCTTCAGCCCGACTCTTTTTTTTTTTTTGGATAAGGTAAGTATTATAACCAAAAGAAAACTATACAAGAGCAAAGGGGCATCCCCCAGGATCTAGAGAGGACAAGCCCTCCTAGAAGAAAGCCAAACGGCTACAAGAGATCAACTAAAGATGTCATCGGGCAAGTGCCACGAAAGGTGAAGCCATTTATTGTCATAAGATGGAGTCACCTTACGTAAAGAACTAACACGATTCCGAACATCAAAAACAATATCATATAGAAGAACAGAAACTGGCCTAAGAGGCATATCATGAGTGCGAGCATTCCTCTCCCTCCATATATGGTAAACTGACGCTGCAAAGGACAAACGAACCAGAAGATGATATAAAGAGGCATCAGAGAACTGACAAAGCCACTCAACAGTTTGGCGCCAATCTCGACAGCTCCAGTCTAAACCACACATGGCTAACACAGACGACCAAACCCTCAATGAAAAGAGGCACTGAAAAAAAAGATGATCGATGTCCTCACTCGAACAACCACAAAGGATACACCGCGAGCAAGAGGATATACCAAAATTCATTAGACTGTCCTGAGTACAAAGGCCTCCCTGAATGGACATCCAAAGAAGAAAAGAATGGCGGGGAATAGATTTCCGGAACCAGACAACTCGGGACCAAGGCATCTCGGGTCTCCTCAACCTCAAAGCATTCCAGGCACAATCCACAGAAAATTTCCCATGTCTATCATCTTCCCAAACCAGTATATCCTCCCTCAAACTAGAAGGAGACGGAAGGTGAGTCTGAGCCAAATCAACAAGAGCAGCAGATCTAGAAGGGGGCCAATGCCAAGCAGAATCAGAGATAATGGAAGCAACTGTCGCCATCCTATCCAAGCCAGAATCATAAATCACTCTCTCGCCCAATGAGTACTCAATCGGGCCTACAGGATGCCAATTATCAAACCACAATAAAGTCGACTCACCATTCCCAATACTCACTCTCATCCGCCGACGGGACCAAGAACGAAGCTCCAAAATCTTACGCCAACTCCAAGAGCAATCAGAAGGACGAGGGATCTCCCAAAAACTTCTCCCCCTCAGTAAATAAGAGTAAACCCAAGTAGACCAAGAAGAAACCTGACCAGAACAGAGAAACCAAATATGCTTGACAATAGCTGCTCTATTCCAAGCTTCCAGACTCTTTATACCCAGACCCCCCTCCTTAAGAGGTAAACAAATTTTGCTCCAAGCTACTCTAGCCCCAGTAGTGATAAGCGCACTACCCTTCCAAAGGAAAGAACGAAGGATAGTCTCCACCTTCCTAATCACTGACTTAGGAAGAATAAATAAAGAAGACCAATAAACTTGAATGGAGAACAAAACAGACTTTATAAGCTGGAGCCGACCTGCATTCTTAGAGAAATGCTCAACATTAAATTTCTT
Source organism: Zanthoxylum bungeanum (assembly GCA_019454045.1). Lineage (NCBI taxonomy): Eukaryota > Viridiplantae > Streptophyta > Magnoliopsida > Sapindales > Rutaceae > Zanthoxylum > Zanthoxylum bungeanum. The sequence continues at coordinate 60,010 of SKCR01029207.1, forward strand.
CAAAGCCGCCTTAACATTCTTTAGCTTACAACATAACCGGAACATTGGAGTACCATGAACATCAATATCCCAAGCCCTAGCCACAACAGAAAGAAAATCAGGATGATCCACCCAAAACTGAAAGAATTTAAAGGGAAATTTCCTTTTAGGGAGCTCTGCAAGCTTAACAACCATAGGAGAGTGATCAGAAATCCGGGAAGGAAGAAAGCGGGCAGAAGAACCCGGGAAAATACACTCCCAAGAAGGATTTACCAGAACACGGTCCAACTTGCGCCAAATAGGAGACTGAATCTGCTTATTAAACCAAGTAAACTTACACCCAGAAAACTGCAGATCATCCAAGCCAGCTTGACCCAAACAGCAACCCAAGTCATCTTTCCAAGCTGGCCAAGCCACAGATCCACCACTATGCTCAAACGGAGAACGGATAGCATTGAAATCACCTAAAACAAGCCATGGGGAATCATCAACCATACTACCATAATTAAGCAGGTCAGCCCAAAGTTCTCGCCGCTTCTCGTAATCACACTCACCATAAACCACTGAAACTACACAATTCCAAACCCCAGAAATAGGAGTCACACGGCAGTGAATAGCTTGAGCTGAGGACTGAATAATGCTAACAACAACATCACTAGGATTCCAACATACCCAGATACGACCAAACGGACTAATATCAGAATGGCAAAAAAACTTCCAAGAAGGATTAATCGCACGAGAGACATTCATAAGATTAACCTCCTTAACCTTGGTTTCAACTAAACCACACAACGAGAGCTTCTCCTCACTAAAAAACCTCCTGACTTCAGCATGTTTTAATGGGTCATTGAGACCTCTAATATTCCAACAACCAAAAATCATTAAAACAGATGAAAAAAGGCCAAACCCACAAATCAACGTCGACGACCCCCCCCAGAAGTCTTCCACTTCTGACTCCTTTTACCACCTGAACCCTTTTTGGATTTGTTACCATAAGTCAAGTTCTTAGAGTCCAGGGAATCAACAACCTTAATAGCCAAACTGTTAACCAACGGAGTAGGTGAATCATAAACTGCAGACGGCGAGCACTCATTTACCTCAGTAGAAGGAAGATCCTCACCAAGCTGTGAAGGGTCAATGGAGTTTTCCCCTTTCAAATTACCATCTATCACCATAGAAGCAGTCTCAGAAGAAATCACAGGCAGAGAATGAGTAACCAAAGTCGGATTCAACCCATTAGAAGAACACTCTCCCAAAACAAGAGTTCTCTCAGCAATCAGAGGCACCACATCACTCGAACTAACAGGATGGTTCAAAGAAGTACCCTTAACTTTCTTATTTTTAGTGACCGGGATCCAAGCCCCCTCCTGAGCCTTAGCAGAATCAAAAGGAGCATCCTTATTCGTAGACAGAGGAGGTGGCTTAGGAATAGCAGGCTGAGGAAGACTTTTAATCTCCTTACTAGGTGCCTTTTTGGGGCACGAATTCACCGAGTGCCCAAAAACTTCACAAGTAGAACATTTCACAGGAACCCATTCAAACTCAACCCTAATAGGAACCCTAGTGCCATTAGGGTATTGGAACACAATCTCCTCGATAAGGGGATTCCGAGCATCAATCTCAACACAAACACGAGCAAAGCTGAGACGTTTCCTGGACTGGGTAATATGGTCAACATTGAGAGGTTTCCCAACTGCACTTGCCACACAGCTAATCCCTTTCGCCGTCCATAAAGAAAAAGGAAGGTCAAAAAGTCTGAGCCAGACCGGAACCTTGAACAAATCCTCCTTAGTCAAAGATAAATTAGAATGCCAAAGTTTTAAAACCAACGGCCTATTAGCCATATGCCAAGGGGCTCCATCCAACACCACACCAGCCTCTTGAAGGCTATTGAATCTAAACAAAAAGAAACCATTCTCGGACGTAAGGACTTCTAACAAACCCATCCTTCCCCATAACTTGTGTGCAATAGAATTGACAGTTTGGAAGGGTAGACGTTTTCCCACAAAATAACCAACTAAAGTATTCTGCCAGTACACACTCCCTTCTTCAAAGACTTCTGCAGGTGGGCATACAACAACCTTACCATCAATAATATTAGGTTTAACATAATGTAGAGCAGTGGAAGAAAATGTCGAATCAAGATTGTCAACTCCCACAGAACCATTCAAGGCAGTGGCATAACTCTTAGTACCACCAGAAAAACCCCCATCTTTTACTACAGGATTCGCCGGCACCACCTCCTTACGTACACCCAAGGCATCACCATACACTCTTCTACCGGTCAATTGGGTATCAATCTGCCTCACAGCACCACCAATTACATTAACAGAATCCATCAAGACACTACTATCAGAACCAAGCAAACTCACTCCATCCAACCTGCCTTCAGTGCTAACTACAACACCAGAACCCCTATCAGAACCAACACCAACTACACCCACATCTGCCTTAGCTCCAGGAGCACAACCAACCTTCTTACGGTCAGTACCAGGACCAGATACACCATTCTCCAATCCATTCTTTACAACCCTTACATCCCTTACATCTGAAGCCAAACAACCCACAGACCCCCCTGCAATAACACAGTCTGAAACCACAACTGGTAGGAAACCATTCACCTTAGCATCACAAATCACATTCTCTGCATCAACTGAAACAGCCACTGCCGAGGATGTCAACACCTCAATACCAGATTTCCCAACAACATCTTGGCCAGCAGCCACTACAGGCTTAGAAACATTGCCCACCAAAATTGAATCAACAATACCAGTAGTTACACTCGAAGACCAGACACCAAGCAATCCAGCAGAGCCACCACCAACTCCATGTCCAATAACACCCTCAACGGAACGAACAACACCAGGGTCAAAATCCAAAATCTCATTATTCAACACATCAATGCCACCTTCACCCAAACAATCGGCAGATCTACACACAATGTTAGTGCCAGGAGCACAAAAATCGCTGGCCGAAACAGAAGCAACACCAAACTCAGGCAAATAAGAGCCTGAACAACCAGCAGGAACACCAAAATCACCTTGACCCGGAACACCTGCAACGGCGGAGACAGAACCAGATGGGGAGATAACACCAGACCCACTATCACCAATAACCAAGCTAGAGGCTGAAGCGACTCCTTCTGAGAAAGTCAATGCCGCCGGCGCTGAGGAAGGAACCGAGAGGGCCACGAGATCCGACGATGGCTTCGAGCAAACCGAACCCAGCACAACCTGCGAAGCATTAGAGGCCAACGAGGTAGCCCTAACAGCTCTACGGCCAGTGCCAGGGAGGCGCGGCCCCACGAAAGGGAGACCAGAAGGAGGCATAATGAAAGAAACGGTGAGGAGGAAAATAAGGAGAGCAAAAGAGGCGAAAGTAGAAAGGAAAGGAGAAAAAAGGGGGGAAACCGGAATATAAAAGACCAAAACCGATCTAAGAAAAATAAAGGGAAAGAAAATAGATCTGAGAAAACAAATGGGTAACAAGAGGAGAAAGGCACGGGGAAAATAATTTTAGTAAAAGCCCAGATCTGAGAAGAGAGAATCAATTTGGTAGAAGACCAAAGAGATCCAGGTACATGAAGGAGAAGAAGCAAATCGCCCAGTTGAGAGCATATTCACTGTTCATCCGTTTGATTCAATAATATGGTTTTTTTTTATTTTACTTCCACCTTGATTCGGCCATTGTTGGATCTTGTTGTTTCTTGCTGATTCTTGTTGATTTGTGATCAAAATATCATGAATAACATTCTGCCTTGAGTATTTTTTGATTGATCATGAGTATTTCTTTGAGTTAAGCTTTGGCTACTTAGGTCAAAATTGGGGCTTTTGTGTTCTTTGCTTGAATCAAGTGTTTAGTTGTTAATTGTAAGTTACTTGGACGTGTTTAACATTGTTATTAAGTTATTAGTTTCAAAAATCAAAAAAAAAAAAAAAAAAAAAAAAAGCATCAGGTCAGATTCGGCCAAGGAAGTACCATCACCACCCTTGCTTTGTTCTTGTCATATACATGTCACTTAGCTTGTTTTCAATAGGTATTGTTCATATCTACTTTGAGAAAATCAGATTGCACTTCATTACTCCTAGCATTTGCTTGAACTAGCTTGTTTGCAATCTTTGTGAAGTTGTTGCAATCTTGTGAAGTGTGTGGAAAAAAAGTGTGTGTTGAGTGGTTTGGTGAGGCATTTGAGTGAATGAGTGTTTAAACAAAATGAAATGCTTATGGATTGATGAGGCCGTGACTTACTCTTGAAGTTTACTTATGCTTGTGTGTTAACTTTGTGAGACAAGTCTGGTTGCTTTGTTACACATATTGCCGTGAGTAAGATGCTTGATGTGCTTATGTTGAAGCATGAATTAACAAGTGTTGACATGAGTCCAACCACACCAGAGACATTACAGCATGCAGCTAACAACTTGGAAGAACCCATGCAGTTTCCAACAGGTCCAATCACTCGCCAAAGAGCAAAGAAGATCAGAGAGGCCTTTGCGGGACTAGCTCAGAGCTATGTGACCAGTTGCAGCAACCGAGTCAAGTGCACACCAGAGACATATATGGGCATAACCAGAGAGGTCCCCAAGCTATTTCATTTGACCCAGATCAGCTCAGACTGAAGCATAGCAGAGTAGCTTCAGCACCAGCATCCTTTTGACCCGATTTCACCCATTTTGGGACCATGTTGAATTCGGCCAAATGGGGGCATTTTTGTCATTTTTGCTCGACATTTTGACTTTATTGATGATGTAATTAGCATGGTTGACTATGCCATTAGGCTTAATTATGCTTAGAACCTTGCTTATTGAGTAAGCACGTCAATTTACTATTTGATGTAAGCACCTCAAATTAGCTTAAGTTAGATTAGTTTCTAATCAATGTTTTAAGCTACTTTAGGTGGGAAAAGACTTTTGGGGACGTGCTTGAGTGAATGGTTTGGGTAGTTTTCAGGTCTTTTGGTAATTTCACTTTAGGGACATTTTTGTCCAATCACACCTTTAGGGTTTCTCTTTGTAACCTATTTAAACTTTGTTTTCTTCTTCTTTGATATAACATTCACGACATTTTCATCAAACTTTGAAGCTTTTAAGCTTTGGCTATGGCTAAATTTCTTGTAAGGGAGGGATTCCCCTTTTCAAGTTCAAATTGACTTATCTAAGCTTGGCAACTTAGTGGCGTCTCCATTGCTAGCAAAATACAATCTGATTTCATGCTTGTGGTTATCATGGACGTGAGTTTCATGGTGGTTAGGGGCTGATCTTGGTTGGGTTTTGTTCCTACAAAATCAGTATTCAAAGTTCTTGGGGTTTTGAGAAAGATGCTTGGGGGTTTGCTTGGTTTCCAACCCAAGTGAGTTCTTGTCAAGTGTGCTTGCTGATTTGCGTGAGCCATCATTAGCATGACATTGAAAATGGAAGCACTTATGAGCTTGACATGGAAACTTGAGTAGCCATCATTGCATTTGAGAGGTGCTTGAAGAGGCAAGTTGCTGCATCACCAAGCTAGTTGGAAAAGTGTTTAGTTGGTTTGTAACTTACCATTGCCGAATTGACATGCTTACTTGACCTACTTGTAAGCTACTTACGTAAGCAGCTGAGTCACCTACTTGTTTTGAAAAAAAAAGTGAAAAAAAAAGAAGAAAGAGAATTGGTCGCATTGTGCTTAGCTTGATTAGACCATTTGCAAGTTGATTGGATTGCTTTACATGAGTTACATTGATTTGATTTGGTTTGTATTGGTTTGAGCTTGAAAGACTATATTTGTGTTATTGCCGAATTGAAATCCTTTGTGCTTCATTGTGTTTCATTGGAGTGTAAACACTTGTGAGTGTGTGTGAGAAGAAAAGAAAGGTGAGCTCAAACACTATAGTGAGTGACCACAAGATTACTTCAGTGACACGTTGATTGCTTGCTTGCTTATTTATTGCATTTAGCTATTTCGACATTCTTTCTTATTCTGAACACTCTAGCTATAGGTTTCTTTCAATTGAGTCTCCGTGATTACTTATCTTATTTTCTTTATTCCACCTGCTCTATATATACATTGTGTTTCTGCTAGCTTGTGGACTACATCTTAGTTGACCATTCTGGGAATTGAGTTGATTTGTAATTGAATTGAGGAAGAACTCAATAGTGGTAAAAGGCAGTGAGTGTGAGCACAGTATCGGGTAAAAGCCAATAGAGTACAAACACGAGTGGAGTGATATAATTGAGTGTAAACACGTGAGATTGTGAGCTTGAGAGGATTTTACATATCGTATTACTTTCTTGTTATTACTAATTTGTTTGTTGAGCTTTGAAATGGCAGGTGTTAGTTTAACCGTCGATGAGAAGCTTGCAGCTATGGATAGAAAGTTTACAGATATGATGGAGAATATGAATGCTGCATTGGAAAGGTTGTCCAAGAGTGTAGAGAGTATTCAGTCGGGCAGTGTTCCTAGAGCACCACCATCTCAGAATGTACCACCACCTCATAATGTACTACCACCTCATAATGTACCACCACCTCATAATGTGCCACCACGTCGAGTACCACCGCAACATATACCATCAGATGAAGAAGAAGCCGAGAATGACTTTGATGATTTTGATGATCTTGATGATGTTGAGGAGAGGTTTCAGCCTAGACAAGATAGGAGGCATGGTAGGGGGTTTGGTAGAGGGTGTGATAGGAGGTTTGATGGGAGACATAATAGGAGGGATAGACGATTTGATGATAGAGGTGCATTTGATGATAGGCGAGGGGATTATGATCGAAGGGGTTTTGGTAGACGGGGGGACTTAGATGGAGATCTAGGTAGCATTAAAATCAAGATACCAACCTTTCAGGGGAAGAATGATCCCGAGGCTTATTTGGAATGGGAGAAGAAGATTGAGCTGATATTCAATTGCCATCACTACTCAGATGAGAAGAAAATCAGTCTGGCAGCTATTGAGTTTACTGATTATGCCATGATATGGTGGGATCAGATTGTTGCTACTCGGAGAAGAAACTATGAGAGACCAGTTCAGACTTGGGAAGAACTCAGAAGTCTTATGAGGAAGAGGTTCATTCCGAGCCATTACTACCGTGAGTTGTATCAGAAGCTACAACATCTGTATCAGGGTACCAAGAGTGTTGAGGATTACTACACAGAGATGGAAGTTGCCATGATCAGGGCGAATGTAGTTGAGGATGCAGAGGCTACTATGGCACGGTTTCTTGGAGGCTTAAATAGGGAGATTGCCAACATGGTGGAGTTACATCATTATGTTGATTTGGAGGACATGCTTCACATGGCTATCAAGGTAGAGAGGCAACTCAAGAAGAAGGCCACATCCAGATTTGGTACTCAGACTACTTCTACTTGGAAGGGGAAATGGGTTCCGAATGAGAAGCGAGATGGAGGCTTTAACAAGCCTAGAGGTGATTTCAGTGGAGGCTTTAACAAGCCTAGAGCCGAACCTAGTGGCAAGGGTAAAGAGGTTGCAGAATCGAGTAAACCTAGACCTAAACCTGAGGGTACAACTACGAGAACTAAGGATGTCAAGTGTTTCAAGTGTTTGGGCATGGGACACTATGCTTCACAATGTCCCAATAGGCGCACCTTAGTGATTGACAAGAGCGGAGATGTGTACTCTACAGATGATGAGGTTAAGGATGAGATGCCGGAGTTAGAAGATGCTAGTGACCATGAGGGAGCTGCATACCCTTTAGATAACTTATCCCTAGTTGTTAAGCGTGCTTTGACAGCACAAGTTGTTGAGGATGAGAGTGATCAGCAGAGGGAGAACATATTCCACACCAGATGTCGTGTGAATGGTAAGGGTTGTAGTATGATTATAGATGGAGGCAGTTGTACCAATGTGGCTAGCACGACTTTGATTGAGAGATTGGGGTTGAGTTGCTTGAAGCACCCCAAGCCTTACAAGTTGCAGTGGTTAAATGATTGTGGTGAAGTGAAGGTAACGAAGCAGGTATTATTGAGCTTTACCATTGGGCCTTACACAGATGATGTTCTATGTGATGTGATTCCGATGCTTGCGGGTCATATACTTTTGGGGAGGCCGTGGCAGTTTGATAAGAAGGTGATTCGTGATGGGTTCAAGAATAAGTATTCATTTCAACATAAAGGGAAACCCATTACACTATACCCACTTACACCAAAGCAAGTCCATGAAGATCAGGTTAAGTTGCAACTTGAGAGGGATAAAGAGAGGGCGAGTGCAAACACTAACTTGGGGGAAACTAGTGAGAGTGCGAAAAATAAGGCCAAGGCCGAGAGTTTACCCAAGGGAAGTGAGAGTGAAAGTAAGGGGGATACCAAAGGGAGAGTGAACAGAAGTTTCTACATGGGTGAGGGTGAAGCGAGGAGAGCTTTCAAGACTAGCAGCCTGATGCTATTGTTAGTTTACAAGGAGCCCCATGTTTATTTTTCTAACACTGACTCTTTGCTTCCTATGTCTATTTCATCTTTTTTGCAGGACTACAACGATGTACTGACTGAGGACATTCCTTGTGGGCTTCCACCCATTAGAGGCATTGAGCACCAGATAGACTTTGTACCTGGAGCAGTCATTCCCAACAGGCCATCCTATAGAAGCAATCCTGAGGAGACAAAGGAACTTCAACGGCAAGTGCGGGATTTGATGGACAAGGGGTATGTAAGGGAAAGCATGAGTCCTTGTGCAGTACCAGTGCTTCTAGTTCCTAAGAAAGATGGGACATGGCGGATGTGTGTTGATTGTTGAGCCATCAATAATATAACGGTAAAGTATCGCCATCCTATTCCTAGGCTAGATGACATGTTAGATGAATTGCATGGTTCCAAGATATTTAGTAAGATTGATTTGAAAAGTGGATACCATCAAATTCGCATGAGAGAGGGAGATGAGTGGAAAACCGCATTTAAGACCAAATATGGATTATATGAATGGTTAGTTATGCCATTTGGTCTTACAAACGCACCTAGCACATTTATGAGATTAATGAATCATGTTATGCATGCATTTATAGGTAAGTTTGTTGTGGTATACTTTAATGACATCTTAGTTTACAGTACATCGATTGAGGAGCATGAATTACATTTGAGACATATACTTGATGTTTTACGAAAAGAACAATTGTATGCTAACTCTGACAAATGCACATTTTGCATGGATAGACTTGTTTTTCTTGGATTTGTTGTGAGTGCAGATGGCATCGAGGTAGATGTGGAGAAGGTGAAGGCAATTCAGGAATGGCCTACACCAACTACAGTGACAGAAGTCCGAAGCTTTCATGGCTTAGCGAGCTTCTATAGGAGATTTGTCAAGGACTTCAGTAGCATTGCCGCGCCATTGACCAAGGTAGTAAAGAAGACAGTTTGTTTTCAATGGGGCGAGGCGCAAGAGCGAGCATTCCAGGATCTTAAAGCGAAGTTATGCAGTGCGCCCATTTTGGCACTATCCAACTTCGAGAAGACATTTGAAATTGAGTGCGACGCATCAGGGTTAGGTATTGGAGCAGTTCTTATGCAAGAAAAGCGGCCAATAGCCTATTTTAGTGAGAAGCTGAATGGAGCAGCTTTGAGGTACCCCACGTACGATAAAGAGTTATATGCGCTTGTGAGAGCACTTCAGACGTGGCAGCACTACTTGTGGCCTAAAGAGTTTGTGATCCACACCGACCATGAATCATTAAAACACTTGAAGGCTCAAGGTAAGCTGAATAAGCGACACGCAAAATGGATGGAATTCGTTGAGTCATTTCCATATATTATACGCTACAAGCAAGGTAAAGAAAACATCGTGGCCGATGCATTATCTCGCAGGTATGTTTTAATTACTTCAATGCATGCACGGATGTTGGGATTTGATTTGATTAAGGAACTATATGAGTGTGATTCTGATTTTGGTGAGATTATTGTTGCTTGTGCAAAGTCATCTTTTGGAAAGTTTTACATTCATGACGGTTTCTTATTTAAAGCGAACAGGTTGTGTGTTCCTACTTGTAGTATGCGTGAGTTGCTTGTGAAAGAAGCGCATGGGGGAGGTTTGATGGGGCATTTTGGGATTACTAAGACTTTAGCTATTTTACATGAGCACTTTTATTGGCCTAAAATGAAACGTGATGTTGAGCGTATTTGTGATCAGTGTCTAACATGTAAGCATGCTAAATCTAAATTAATGCCACATGGTTTGTATACTCCTTTGCCTGTACCTAGCGAACCTTGGGTTGATATATCGATGGATTTTGTGTTAGGGTTGCCAAGGACAAAGAGGGGTAGAGATTCAATCTTTGTTGTAGTTGATAGATTTAGTAAAATGGCTCATTTCGTTGCATGTCATAAAACCGATGATGCTACAAACATTGCAGATTTATTTTTCAGAGACATAGTGCGACTCCATGGTATACCTAGGAGTATTGTATCTGATAGAGATGTTAAGTTCCTTAGCCATTTTTGGAAGGTGTTGTGGGCTAAACTAGGCACCAAACTATTGTATTCTACCACATGTCACCCACAGACTGATGGACAAACGGAGGTAGTTAATAGGACTTTATCTCAATTATTGCGTACTATAGTTGGTAAGAATTTGAAGAGTTGGGAAGATTGTTTGCCATTTATTGAGTTTGCATATAATCGTAGCATTCATTCTTCTACATCATTTTCACCTTTTGAGATTGTTTATGGTTTTCAGCCACTAACTCCATTGGATTTGTTACCATTACCTATTGATGAGCATACAGAGTTAGATGGCAAAAGGAAGGCTGATTTGGTGAAGCATATCCATGAGAAGGTAAAAGAGCACATTCAACGAAAGAACGAGCAATACGCTTCTCATGGAAATAAGGGAAGAAAACGTGTAGTCTTTCAACCTGGTGATTGGGTTTGGGTACACATGCGTAAAGAGAGATTTCCCGAACAGCGTAAATCTAAGCTACAATCGAGAGGAGATGGACCTTTTCAAGTCTTGGAAAGGATTAATGACAATGCATATAAGCTGGATTTGCAAGGTAAGTACAACGTCTCTGCTACTTTTAATGTTTCTGACTTAACTCATTTTGATGCAGGTTCAGATTCGAGGTCGAATCCTTTTCAACAAGGAGGGAATGACATGAGTCCAACCACACCAGAGACATTACAGCATGCAGCTAACAACTTGTAAGAACCCATGCAGTTTCCAACAGGTCCAATCACTTGCCAAAGAGCAAAGAAGATCAGAGAGGCCTTTGTGGGACTAGCTCAGAGCTATGTGACCAGTTGCAGCAACCGAGTCAAGTGCACACCAAAGACATATATGGGCATAACCAGAGAGGTCCCCAAGCTATTTCATTTGACCCAGATCAGCTCAGACTGAAGCATAGCAGAGTAGCTTCAACACCAGCATCCTTTTGACCCGATTTCACCCATTTTGGGACCATGTTGAATTCGGCCAAATGGGGGCATTTTTGTCATTTTTGCTCGACATTTTGACTTTATTTATGATGTAATTAGCATGGTTGACTATGCCATTAGGCTTAATTATGCTTAGAACCTTGCTTATTGAGTAGGCACGTCAATTTACTATTTGATGTAAGCACCTCAAATTAGCTTTAGTTAGATTAGTTTCTAATCATTGTTTTAAGCTACTTTAGGTGGGAAAATACTTTTGGGGACGTGCTTGAGTGAATGGTTTGGGTAGTTTTCAGGTCTTTTGGTAATTTCACTTTATGGACATTTTTGTCCATTCACACCTTTAGGGTTTCTCTTTGTAACCTATTTAAACTTTGTTTTCTTCTTCTTTGGAATAACATTCACGACATTTTCATCAAACTTTGAAGCTTTTAAGCTTTGGATATGGCTAAATTTCTTGTAAGGGAGGGATTCCCCTTTTCAAGTTCAAATTGACTTATCTAAGCTTGGCAACTTAGTGGCGTCTCCATTGCTAGCAAAATACAATCTGATTTCATGCTTGTGGTTATCATGGACGTGAGTTTCATGGTGGTTAGGGGCTGATCTTGGTTGGGTTTTGTTCCTACAAAATCAGTATTCAAAGTTCTTGGGGTTTTGAGAAAGATGCTTGGGGTTTGCTTGGTTTCCAACCCAAGTGAGTTCTTGTCAACAGACGACCATACCCTAGAAGAATAGAGGCACTGGAAGAAAATATGATCAATATCCTCACTCGAACAACCACAGAGAATACACCGAGAGCAAGCAGAGATGCCAAATCTCATCAGACTGTCCTGAGTACAAAGGCCACCCTGAATAGACATCCAAAGAAGAAAGGAATGACGGGGGATTGCCTTCCGGAACCAAACAACTCGAGACCAATGCAACTGGGGTTTCCTTGACCTCATAGCGTTCCAGGCACTATCCACAGAGAATCTTCCGTTTGTATCCTCCTCCCAAACCAGCATATCCTCCCTCAAACTAGAAGGAGACGGAAGATGAGACTGAGCCAAATCAATAAGAGCAGCAGATCTAGATGGGGGCCATCGCCAAGCAGAATCAGCGATAATGGATGCAACTGTAGCCATTCTATCCAAGCCAGAATCATAAATCACTCTCTCGCCCAATGTGTCCATAATCGGGCCAACAGGATGCCAATAATCAAACCACAGTAACGTCTTCTCACCATTACCAATCCTCATTCTCATCCGCCTACAGGACCAAGAACGAAGCTCCAAGATCTTACGCCAACTCCAAGAGCAATCTGAAGGACAAGGGACCTCCCAAAAACTTCTCCCCCGCAACAAATAAGAGTGAACCCAACTCGACCATGAGGAAACCTGGCCAGAACAAAGAAACCAAATATGTTTAACAATAGCCGCTCTATTCCAACAATCCAAACTCTTTATCCCCAGCCCACCCTCCTGAAGAGGTAAACAAACTTTGCTCCAAGCCACTCTCACCCCAGAAGAGGTGAGCGCACTACCCTTCCAAAGGAAAGAGCGAAGAATCGTCTCCACCTTCCTCACAACAGATTTAGGAAGAATAAATAAAGAAGACCAATAAACTTGAATGGAGAACAAAACTGACTTAATAAGCTGAAGCCGACCTGCATAAGAGAGAAACTTACTACTCCAACTCTTGGCTCGCAGAATGATACGATCCACAAGAGAAGCACAATCAGAGGCCCTGAATCTAGTAGAGATCAACGGGACTCCCAGATACCTCACTGGAAGATTCCCAACTTGGAAACCCAAAACGTGACATAAGTGGCCTAGAAGGGTATGAGAGATACCAGAAGAGAAGAATTGACTTTTATCTGGGTTCGGGGTTAGACCTGATAAACCACTGAACTGCCCAAGGCATTCCTTGATCAAGGAGACAGAGGATGCTTCGGCTTTACAGAAAATCATAAGGTCATCCGCAAAGCAAAGATGAGTAAGACGGTCCTTAGAACACCGCCAGTGGAACTGGAAACCCGGATTAGTAGCCATATTACGAAGAAGGCCTGACAACACTTCCATAGCCAAAACAAATAGATAAGGAGACATGGGATCACCTTGTCGTAATCCCCGACCCCCAGGGAAAAAACCATGCAGCTCACCATTAATAGAGACAAAGAATCTAGTAGTAGTCATACACTCCTGAATCCAACCCACCATCCTCTCTGGAATACCAACTGTCCGCAAAACCTCAACCAGGAAATCCCAACAAACAGTGTCATAAGCTTTCATCAAGTCAATCTTAAGAGCACATCTCGGAGAACTGCCATTCCGGTGATAATTCCGAACCAATTCCTGACACAAAAGAATATTGTCGCTAATGCGCCTTCCCGTAACAAAAGCAGATTGATTATGACTGATTACAGAAGGGAGGATAATCTTGATTCTATTCGCAATCAGCTTAGCAATGCACTTGTAAATAGTATTACAACAAGAAATAGGCCTGAAATCCTTAACCTGGGAAGGATTAGGAATCTTAGGAATAAGAGCAATGGAAGTAGCATTAACCTGCCTCAAAAGACGCCCAGAAGAAAAAAATGAGTGAATAGCACATAGGACATCATTCCCCACAATACTCCAACACTGCTTAAATAAGCCCGAATTAAACCCATTTGGACCTGGAGCTTTATTATCCTTCAACCCGAACAAGACAGCCTTAATCTCCTCATCCGAAACCTCCTGAGAAAGAGCCAAACTCTGCTCAGCAGTCACATGTCTAGTAATAGCAGAACGAAGGACCGCCCTATCAAAAACATGCTGACCATGCTGAGGACCAAAAAGGGTCTCATAAAAAGAAACAATCTCATCTCTAACCAAGACATCTTCCTCCACATGGGTCCCATCCTCCTTATTAATAGAAGTAATCTTACTACGACCGTGAAAACTCTTCATAGCCGTAAAAAAGAATTTAGTATTCTGATCCCCAAGGTTAAGCCACTGGACACGAGATTTCTGTCTATTGAAACCTTCTTCAGCCCGACTCAAAACACCATAACTTAACGAAAGACGAGCTTCTTCAGCTAGCAGAGCAGGGTCACTAGGGTGGTCCTGTAAAGCACACTGCACTCTGTCCAGATCATTCCTAATATCCAGGACTCGACACGAAATCTTAGAGAAATGCTCAACATTAAATTTTTTCAAAGCCAACTTAACATTCTTCAGCTTACAACATAAACGGAACATCGGAGTACCATGAACATCAATATCCCAAGCCCTATCCATAACAGAGAGAAAATCATGATGATCCACCCAAAACTGAAAGAACTTAAAGGGGATAACCCTCTTAGGGAGATCTGCAAGCTTAACAACCATAGGAGAGTGATCAGAAATACGGGGAGGAAGAAAACGGGCAGAAGAGCCCGGGAAGCGACACTCCCAAGAAGAGTTAACAAGAACACGGTCTAACTTGCGCCAAATAGGAGACTGAATCTGCTTATTAAACCAAGTAAACTTACAACCAGAGAACTGAAGATCATCCAACCCAGCCTGACCCAAACAACAACCCAAATCATCTTTCCAAGCTGGCCAAGCCACAGAACCACCACAATGCTCAATCGGAGACCGGATGGCATTGAAATCACCCAAAACAAGCCACGGGGATGTAGAGATTAAATCAAGTCCCAAGGATCACAAACATGCATAAAAATGAGTTGAATACACAAAGGAGTTAGGCGGAATTCATACTCACATTGATGGGTTTTGATGAAATGAAACAAAGACCAAAAACGCATTGCATGTTGCTGCTCGGCAGTGAGCTGCGCACAGGTGGACTGCTCGGCGTTGGTGGTGGTGGTCTCCTCCTTGTTCGGCCATTGATGACATCCATTGAAGCTCCAAGCTTCAAGCTTTTCCATGCTCACAAATTCGTTTCCCTATCACCATAATATTACACAAGGTGTGTGCTAGCACTAAGTCTTCATCCTTGCTTCTCACGCCCAAGAAAATGGAGAAGAAGAAGATGAAAATGGCTCAAAGCCGAGAGAGAAGGAAGAAGAAGTTTTTGGCTCCAAAAAACCAAAAACCGTGCACTGTGTTACAAGAGAGAGAAGACCGAATTTGATGGTAAGAAAAAAGAAAAAATGTAATATATATTATTCATTTATTTTCCAAAAATGAATAAAACATATATACCAAACCTTTTCATATTCCAAAAAGTAAAAAAGCTAAAACAATCAATGCTTTTCACCTTTTACCCATCAAATTTACTATTCACATCAAGTCACTTCACTTTAATAAAGTGACAACATATCATATCACATCACTCAAAGTGACAAGTGATTTGACAATTGACGCGACTAGCGATTTGACGCACGATTCTCGAATTCGAAATACGAATGCGCTCGCAAATAATCCCGGGCTCGAGTTCGCTAATTCCAAATTAACGAATTTTTCCGTTGCGTCGTAATTAAATGATTACGCCTAGCGAATTCACTATTCACATCGCTAACGAATTAATTCTAAATTTAATTCGTTCGCCCGAATTAAAATCTAATTTTAATTCCGCGTCGAAATCCAATTTCTAATAATACATCAAATATATTATTTTATCGATTAATTCCAAATTAATCGTTCTCTCTCTATAATTAATATTTTATCCCAGATAAAATATCTCCGCAATTAATCCCAGATTAATTTTCTCTCTCTTCTAATTAATCCTAGATTAATTAAAGTGCGAGTTATACATCATCGGTGAATCTTCAGGAAGCGACCCATGAGATCTCCGGATATGTTGGCAGTAAATACGGTCGTCGGATAATCCGAACACATAAGTACCTCGTACTACGTTTATACCGATTTACAAGACAAGGTTGGCTTCTAGCAAAACGCCATGCCTACCCAATTCTCCAGAAATATCTTACAGGAATATATAGATTTGTATCAAGCGTAGTATACCGTAGTATTGTGTATATCGGCCCAGTATCGGATAGTCACGTGCTAGGGCTGGGGCTGGATAAGTGTCTGCCCCGTCCGAAGCACATGTCGGATGTCTGGTAACTAGTCTCTAAAATCGGATATACATGACCTTGTCATAATATCCCGATGGCCGGCCAGCACTTAAGAGACTAATACCGTATCCTGCGTGACATCATCTCCACTATGACTGAAGTGATACTTCCGTCTCGACATCACACCCAATACACTACGACTCTCTGATAAACCCAGAAGCGGTGTACGCAGAACCGGTTAAAGCCCTGTACCACCAAGACCAAAGTCTACCGATTATCGCAAGTATTAGCGATGCAAGTCTCAGGTTAAGACTATACACACCTACCTTGATTTCGGCCTCCCATAGACACAAAGTCATAATACCAATGGGATTCCGAGGGGTCTATCCAGAGCGAAGCTGTTTCCCGTACCATCGGTGAAACACAACCTCCTATCGCACTTGCATAAGTATCCAATACTTAAATATATGAGAACTATGCCGTTGTGCCCTCACAACGCGCACAAGTGCAATACTAGCCTATTCCGCATTATCGATGTCTTGTCTCGATAATACTCCGGCTAGGGATATTTAATGATTAATCCTTCGTGGACTGATACTGTCTCATATCATCTCAATCCAGGAACTAATCATATGGACCTCTCTTCATTTATATATTTATGGTGATTTAATCACAAATGATGAGAGTGCAATTTCCTTGTCACATAGTTAATTTGTACAACAACACCGTGATCTGCACAAATAGTGACGATATGGGTCATATTATCCAACAATCTCCCACTTGGCACATAGCCAGTCACTCGAGTGTCCCACACCCGAACTATGTACGGTTCACTCAAATTACTAAGAATAGATTTTCGTCAGCGGATTTGCTTAATTATCGTCTGACGTGATTTACACGATCATCACATCGCCACGATGTATGATCCAAACGAATCAGATGATATAGAAGTATATATCTGGATCGTCGATGAGACCTTTAATTCCTCAGCCTGTGCTGACGCCTAGCTCAGCTGCTAAAAGAACTATATCTAATCTAATTAGATTTATTTTCGATCCAAATGGTTTCTATTGCTGCCTCAGCTGCAGCAATAATCCGCATTTGTTGTTTATTCGGCAACAGTTATCTTGCTCGGAATATTTCCAGCTAACTATCCCGTTGTTCAAACTTTATAGTACCGCAGTATTTACCGGTTTGGAAACTTGCAGCAGTGATCCTAGTCACTTCAAGTTCTCCTACTCCATAATTTAAGACAGCATCTTTAGTTCTCTAAGATACTAATAGATGTCCTTAACTTCAATCCAATGACTATCACTTGGATTGTCCTGATTGTGACTCCATATGCTCAAAGCGTATGAGACACCATATCAAGTACATTTTAAATGTACAATTTCCCAGAGAGTGTTAACAACTCCAAATCTATCCCAGTAGATCTTTATTCCTTGAATAAAGGTTGTTACTCCCCAGAATTCTACGGAGAATTTCTTATGAAAGCCAAGCTTTCACCAATTGCTTTATGGGAATTTCATTTCCAAGAAATGACATATTATCATTATTTTACATGACATTCATGTCAGTGCACTCCCACTAACCTCCTTATATACACAAGAATCATTTCGTTTTGAATTAAATCATACTCCATTATGATTACATCAAAACGATAATTCCTAGAACCTATGCTTGCTTCAATCCAAACATGGATCGAATAACCTGCAAACCTTGTTTGCTTGTTATGGTACGAAAAAACCGACAGGATGTTATAAACATCCTCCGAAAGGTTTCCTTTTCAGGAAAGCGATTTTCCGTTAAGCTGTCATATTTCATAAATGAAATACATAGCTTTAGCAAGCATTATCCAAATGGATTTACAATGGCAATAGGTAAAAGGTTTCGTCGGAATCAACACGATGTTGATAACTCTACCTTTTCTTTACAAGCCTAGCTTAGTACGTTGGTATGTTGCCTTCCATGTATGTCTTCCTTGAAGACTTATAAAGTACCAATAGGCACAATGCCTTATGGTACATCAACTAGTATCCAAACTTGTTGATATACATGGAATCCATTTTGGACTCATGACACTTTGTCATAATAGGGAGTCGATACCTTGTATCACTACCTCATACGTAATCAGTTGGTATACCTTAAAAGATTAACATCTTTATGAGGTGAGATCAGAAACCCATACCCCAGGTTGTTTTCTGACTCTCTCTGATCTACGCGGTTCTTGTGTACTCGAAGATTAATGGTATAGGTTCATCATAGATGAACTATTTATGTTCCATTAAGGACTTCGTGCCTTGAACAGTATTACTCCGATTTTCATCGAGTATCACTATCCTCCCACTGACCACTGCATATCGGTATTCCTCTCAGGAAAAACCGCATGGTGAGCAACAATCACATTGTTCTCATGTGAGATTTATAAGTACTATACTTATGGTTTCCCTTAGGATAACCTATATTGGCACTTATCCAATTTGGGTCCTCAGTTTGGTATTATCCAAACATATGCCTAGCATCCCAAATAGTCAGGAATGAGAAACCCGGTTTCTTTCCCGTTCATATCTAATATATAATCTGTCAAACAGATTATTATGGAACCTTATTCTAAATAAGTTATTGCACTGTTAAAACTTATCCATTGAAGGAAATGGTAGCTCAGAGCGACTCATGATTAGCCTTATCATGTCTAACATGATTCGGTTAATCCGTTCGGAAACACTGTCACTTTGACGTGTTCCGGGAGGAGTCCTCATTTGAAAGAATACTATACTCTTTCAAGTATATAAGAAACTTATTGCTTAAGTATTATCCATTACGGTCTTACCGTGACGGTATAACACTATAGCCGATCTGTTTGTCTATTTCGTGTCGAAACTCTAAGAGTTTCTGATTTGTGTTCTTCAAAAGAAACACATAACCATAACGTGATACCATATCCGTTAAGGTCACGAAATATTCATGTTCACATCTAGCCTAGCTAGATATGGGCCCACTAACTTCACCATGAATAGGGCTAACAGATCGGTGGCACTTACACTATTACCAAGTAAACAGTGTTTTAGGTACTTTACCTAACAAACTAGATTCGTAGACTTTATTTGAATATTCAAATCTGTCCTAGTACCCACTCTTCAAAAGTGTGGATATACGAGTCTTGTATAATTGTGTCCCAGACAACAATGCCACAAATAAGTCTCTATTGATCAAATCAATTTGAGCTATTTATTTGTCATTTTATATGTTTGAGATTTTAATTATATTCAAAATATAAATTCTGTTGTTCACATCTAATGTGTTTATCTCAGTATCATCTTTATATAATGAAACACTTAGTGTTCTAGAATATAAAGGTTTATCCACAATGGATTAAACACTGATATAGAGATAATGTCTCTAGTCAAACTAGTTACATTATAACAGTTCCTAATTTAAGTACACACCCGAAGGGTAGTTCCTAAACTTAGGTATCTATGGTCGAAACAGCGACTTTCGTCCCGTTTCTGATTCGCAGAGCAATCTCAGCTTGAAGTCAGTATCCTGCTCAAAGCAGATTCTGAACATCAATACATATACTTTATGTATCACACTAAGTATTTAAAATCTAATTTCAATACTAGCTGTGAACATAACTAAGACAAACATTTTCAAAGTCAGAGCCTTGCCATTTCTTTAATTCCTTCGTGTCTGCCATATCCAAATGGTAGTCACTTTGGGATATGTCAATTATCCTTTTTCAATATTTCAGAAACCTTAGGCCAAGCCCTGGGTTTTTAGAATATCGAAACAATGTGCACCTCGTGCTACATGCCCAATTGCAAACTTTGACTTTATCTTCTCTAGAATAGTCAATTAATTCTCCAAGAATTATAAATTGCAATTTTAATACTTCTTAAATCTAAAATTAGATTTATGACAAGTATATTAAATTAAGCATTAAAATCATCATCACATAAATCTTCCAAAGATTTTATACTCTACTTATTTTGCTTAATTTTGGGCTTAAGGTATAATAAGTTATTTTATCAAATAAAGTAACCTATTATTTATTCCCAATTTGAAAATTAAATCATTTAAAATATTTTAATCCCAGATTATATTTTAAATATCCAACTTTTCAATTTTATCTTGATTACAATAGTCCAACTATTTAATCAACGATTAGTGGTACTATATATATTATAATGATTATAATAGTCCAACTATATAATCAAATATAATCCAAATTAATTAACCTCAATTACATTGATTACTATAATCCAATTATAAAATCAACTGTAAACTGAAATTAATTAATTCAAATATATTGATTAATATAATCCAATTATGTATAATCAAGTATAATACAGTCCAACTGTTTATTATTTTTTTTTTTTAAAACAACAATTTAAATATTAGTCCAACTAACATTTAATCTAATGACGAAATAATTTAAATGAGCGCGTATGGCGAGTAATTGAACGAGTATTGCAAATTCAATTCTTGCCTCCCACTATTTTTCGTCGAGCCTCTAACCCTCTGTCGAGTACTCGGGAAACCGTGTTTCCTACTGGGCTAGGATCCCGTTAAATATCACACAATCTTAACTTTGGCCAACAAATTGTATGATAATTAACTAGGTAGATCTCTAAGATCAATTGGATCTCATCCAACTCCTAGATCCAGTAGGTGGACATCCAAGTCCTAAACATATATCTTATATATGCCTATACATCGAATGTATAACCTAACCTTTTTCCTCTGAATCAACTAGGCCTTGGCTTTGGCACAACAAACCTAGTGATCCCAGTCAATCGCGGACCCATTGACATGAAAGCTTCATAATCAATGTCAATGGACAAGAAGTGGTCTTGACTTTGGCCAACAAACCACAACTTGGACACGACACCGATATGGAACAAAACCTCGTGATTAAAACACATCTTTGACGGACAAGGGCTTGACTTTGGCCAACAACCCCTGCCAATCTCGGATCTTGAGTAAGAATCACTCAATGGAAGGAAAAGACGCATGATATTTTATGAGGGCTTTTCGCGTGCAAATTGGTTACCATTTATTATCTTTGTTAAGGTCTCATCATCATACACCCTTAAACATGCATTCTAACACATAATAAAGCGCATATGATAAAATAATAATGATATGCGGATGGATATTTTACATTGATCCTAGATCAAATCTCTCACTTTCTCTCTCCCGCTAGCACAAATATTTCTTCTACCTGTTACACTACACTTCTAAAGAAACCTCTTTTACATGGAGGGGAATAGGTGAGAAGAGAATACAAAGAAATAGGAGATAAGGCTGGACACGCAGGTCCAATTTAATAAATCAAATTTATTACAATTTCCAAAATCGCCCCACCCAGCTAATATCCATCCGATATTCATTATTCAAACATCACAACCATGTATTCATTTTTTTTTTTTTTTTTTTGATGACCCGGAAATCACCTGGACCGAACCCTTCGGGCTCAACCCAGCTGCGCAAACCGGGGGCCCAATGCGCAGCCCCAAACGCACCACACCAGGTTTAGTCAAGGGTGTAGCACAAGTGGGGAATCGAACCTTGGTCCCGGAGAACCACAGGCACGACCCTCACCACCCCGCTACTGCCCCTGGAGGCACAACCATGTATTCATACAAGCATGTTATCAATCAATCTAATCCAATTAATTAATCTTGATAATTAGTGATCATCCAATGTTCAAACAAAGATTTGATTTTGTTCGAGTCAAACTTGTATTGCGAACACGTACTCAAAGTACGATTTCTACGAATTAAATTAAATTACATAATTAAATCCAATTTAATACGCATTTAATTCTAATTCATTATTTAATTCCAAATTAAATATTACACTTTATAAAATAAACCTTTACGACTTAAATTCAAAATTTAATCGTTACGGGTCTCAAAGCCCGATTAATATCCAATATTAATTTATTAAAGTCTAATGAGATACACCATTCTCCAAACAACCCACAGACCCCCCTGCAATAACACAGTCTGAAACCACAACTGGTAGGAAATCATTCACCTTAGCGTCACAAATCACATTCTCTGCATCAACTGAAACAGCCACTGCTGAGGATGTCAACACCTCAATACCAGATTTCCCAACAACATCTTGGCCAGCAGCCACTACTGACTTAGAAACATTGCCCACCAAAATTGAATCAACAATACCAGTAGTTACACTCGGAGACCAGACACCAAGCGATCCAGCCGAGCCACCACCAACTCCATGTCCAATAACACCCTCAACGGTACGAACAACACCAGGGTCAAAATCCAAAATCTCATTATTCAACACATCAATGCCACCTTCACCCAAACAATCGGCAGATCTACACACAATGTTAGTGCCAGGAGCACAAAAATCGCTGGCCGAAACAGAAGCAACACCAAACTCAGGCAAATAAGAGCCTGAACAACCAGCAGGAACACCAAAATCACCTTGACCCGGAACACCTGCAACGGCGGAGACAGAATCAGATGGGGAGATAACACCCGACCCATTATCACCAATAACCAAGCTAGAAGCTGAAGCAACTCCTTCTGAGAAAGTCAATGCGGCCGGCGCTGAGGAAGGAACCGAGAGGGCCACGAGATCCGACGATGGCTTCGAGCAAACCGAACCCAGCACAACCTGCGAAGCATTTGAGACCAACGAGGTAGCCCTAACAGCTCTACGGCCAGTGCCAGGGAGGCGCGGCCCCACGATAGGGAGACCAGAAGGAGGCATAATGAAAAAACGGTGAGGGGGAAAATAAAGAGAGCAAAAGAGGCGAAATTAGAAAGGAAAGGAGAAAAAAGGGGGGGAAACCGGAGTAAAAAGACCAAAACCGATCTAAGAAAAAAAAAGGGGAAGAAAATAGATCTGAGAAAACAAAAGGGTAACAAGAGGAGAAAGGCACGGGGAAAATAATTTTAGTAAAAGCCCAGATCTGAGAGGAGAGAATCAATTTGGTAGAAGACCAAAGGGATCCAGGTACACGAAGGAGAAGAAGCAAATCGCCCAGTTGAGAGCATTGTGCCGTTTGTTTAGCTTACCTTTTAGTATTCATACATAGGTCATGATAAGGAAAGATCTAGATGGTTGATGTTTAGGGAAGCTACAAATTGAGCAATAAATAGCTTTAGTGAAAGACAAGCCTAATTCTGTATTTATTATGTCATTGTGAGGATTTCCAATGGTTGGAAAAAAAGTGAGGCGGATTACGTTTCCCTAGCTAGATCACGACTTCATGGTAACATTCGTTATATATGGAACTAATGGAAGTAACTTTAGGTTGAAGAGTAAGGGGCATAGTTCAATAGATTTCTCAAAAATTTTGTAGTCGGTAATAACTCGCGACCCAAGGACTAAGATTTCACTACTCAGTTTTAGGAATATGATAGCATCTTAGGTAACAGATAATGCATGATAGTTTAGTCGCCAAGTTAACACCCAGATTAGGATTCAGAATGAATCCATTTTAAGGGGGTGAAAATAAAATACCATGGTCGGACCGGTCATACTCGGTAGAGTGATTCATTTTACATAACACCTCAGAATTAATAAATTAATTCTGAGAAAAAAATTTGTTTCACACCTTAGGAATCCAGTTTGGAGGTCCGGGATAAATTTTCAGTTTCAGTCTTCCATTTTAGCTTAACCGAGTCAATAGGCTACCTTCTCTATTTTGGCCATAACTTACTCATACAATCTCTAATTTTTTTCAAATTTTATATATTCGGAAAGATTATACCGAGCCCTACAGCTTTCATGTTGAACACTTTCATATATTTTGACCAGAACTAAGTCTAAAATCAACCTTTCCGTGGATGCTACAATAAAATCGTGGGAGGATGAGTTGGTGTGGGAGGATAATGGTAGAGAGATGTTTTCAGTTAGTAGTGCTTGGAATGCTATGAGGACGAGGGGCACTTTAGTGCATTGGTATCGGGTTGTTTGGTTTTGTAAGGCTATTCCGCACCATTCTTTTCTGACCTGGTTGACTATTCATGGTGGCCTTTGTACTCATGATCGGCTGATGAGTTTCGGTATTTCTTCTTTCTCGACATGTGTCCTATATGGCTATTCGGGCGAGGATATTGATCGCGAGGATATTGATCACATTTTCTTCCAATGATCATACTCCTTGTGGGTATGGACGACGGTATTAGCCATGTATGGGTTAGATTGGAGTTCTCATGATTGGATGCAGCCTATTGAGTGGATGTGTCAGTACACCGCAAACTCCTTATGCCATCTTCTTGTTCGGCTTACCTCCTCGCCCATCTTGTGTTCTGCTATATGACATTGTGTGCTCGTCCGTACTCGTACTAGTTTATTGCAGAGGGTCAAACCAACTTATAATAATAAATGGCTTCAACTCTCTTGGTATCTGCCTGATGACATCTTCTGATGGTCTTGTTTTATTTCTAGCCTTTTGGCTTTTCTGCTAGGAGGGTTTGTCATCTCTAGTTGTCTGGGGTATGCCCATTTGCCTTTGTACATTTTTGGTTAATATACTTACTTTATCCAAAAAAATAAATTGTGGACTGATATAGAAATCTTCGCATTTTTCTAATTTTTATAATATTTTATTAATAAAATCAGCCCCTTTTTTGCTTATATAAAGAGTACTATTCCTTCATCTTTTGGAACCAAAAAAAAGAAGAGAAAAACGTGAAGGAGCAAATAAAAAACTCTCTCATTTTCTTCTCATCTCACACGGTTTTTTTGAAGATAAATTGGATGCTATCAAGCTGTAACATCCCCGATCTGGGAGATGTTGCCAGCATGGGATAGACCGTACTAACCCCATAAGCCTCAGACTTTTGACTGTGAACAACACTGATACTCTTTTCAAATATAATTTCTCATACAGAGCCAATGCCCGAAACTATGACATAATACAAGGTAGTTCCCATACGATTAAATATACAAACATCAACTATCTCAAAAAATTCTATACATATTCACTTATACACGTCTTTAACATACGACTGTCTGGACTGAACATTACTTAACTTGACTGACTCAAACTTTGACTGGTGGACTCAGACCCTGAGGTGACTACTATCAGTATCCGTCTTTCCGAGCTCGTCCTCCTAAAATACCAGCAAAACAAATAAACTGGGAGTGTGGGGATTAGATCGTCGTATGATCTAAGTGAGTGAACTATAAAACTGAAATACAGTAATAAAATCATTTGGTTATGAAATCAAAGTCCATAAATAACTTTATCTGAAAACTTTTTTTCTGAAAAGTTCGTCTGAAATCTCTTTTGTAAAACTTATCTTTCTAAAATCTGCTTTCTGAAAATTGTTTCTAAAATTTGGTCTCTGAAAACTATTTTATGAAATCTGTTATCTAAAATCTGATCTGTCTCTAAGAAAAACTTGACGTATGAGGGCGTTACGTATCGTCATCCCCTCATACGCCTATCTGGAGCCAGGAATGCAAAACCATGACTTTGGGGCGTTACATATCGTCGTTCCTTAAAGCATGCCACTCTTGTCCCTGAAACTGATGGTCTTAGGGCGTTACGTATCGTCGTCCCCCAAGCCACTGAACTAAAGCCTGTAGTACTGATCCATGCTACTACCTGACCCTGAAACTATGGTCTAAGGCGTTATGCATTGTCATCCCCTAGGCCTGAACTAGGATCTGGGGGTGTTACGTATCGCCGTCCCCCAAGTCCTCTACATTTGCACATGTTCTCTATCCGTCAATTCCAAACTGTATTTAATTACATACTGGGGTAGGTTTTTCCCCCATGCCCTGAAAACATAAAAACTCACACTTGAAAACATTCATATCACAAAACTCATGTTGTAAAATAGTCTTTCTGAAATATCACTGTATAAAAAGCATCTGTAATAAAATTCGATCTAACTTCCTATATGCTTTAAAAGTAAATCTGAATTCAAAACTTGATGAATAAAACTAGTTTGGAAAGAGAGGTCCACTCACTGTGTTCGGAATCTGGCTGTAGCTATACCACTTTGTCGAAGGAGATTGCAACTCCTGCAATTGGTCTAAAAGTGATAACTTGATTAGACTAAAACTACGAAATAAGTTCTGGAACTAGGCTAAACTACTAAATTCAAGTACGTGATTTCGTAACTTGGTATATCATATTTGTACTAAGATGTAATGTGTGCATACGAACTGATACGAGACCTTAAGGGTGGTCTCTAACACGCTAAGGTGGAACTGAGGTGGTTATAAACTGATTATAGGAAATTATGTGCCATGCGTCGCGATGCAAACCCTTGCGCGTCGCGACGCGCGGTGTCCAGAGGCGTGCAATAATTTTACTCTTGAGTATCGCGACACAAAGCTCTTCAGCGTCGCGACGTGACCTGGTTTTCCAGGATTCTGTTTTGCTTCTCTAAGCTCATCCAATGCACAAAACATCAATTACCCTTCATACCAACACTTCCATACTAAAACCAATATACAACACATAATATTACACCCAACTTCACATACACTAAACCACAACTCATCAACAATCAACTTTTAATCTACCTTATACACTTCTCAAAGTTAAACCCAAAACTTCACAAGTTGGAATTTCTCAATATTCATATTGTCTTAATGCCAAAAATTATATTATCATCATCACAACCAAGCTCTCAACACAATACAAGTATTAACTCATCAAAACTTAAAATTTTATAATTTGGGTCACAGATTTCTTACCTCTTTCTTTTGATTCTTCAAGCACTCCAATGAGGGCAATGCTCTTCTTTGCTTCATCTTCTTCATTTTTCTCTCTTTTCTTTCTTTTTCTCTCTCTTCTTCTTCTTTATTCTTCCGTCTCTTTTCTTCTTCTTCTTTCCCTCTCATTCTTCTACGTTTTTGCTTCCTCTTTTCTAATTTTTGGGATTCATGAATAGTGTTTCCCTTTTATACTTGGCATTAAAAAAAAGATGTAGAATTTTCAAGAAACATGCAGAATTTACCAGAATACCCTCGAGTACTATTCATCCAAAACTTTGATCTGCATTTTTAGCCCATTTGAATTTGGAAAATTGTTCAACATGAAAGTTGTAGGTCTCGATCCCAACTTTCCGATGATATAAAATTCTTAAAAATTAGAGTTCGAACGAGAAAGGTATTGCCCAAATACTATGGGCTGTCAGGAGTTGTACGTTATACAGTCTCGTATCGGAATTTCAGGGAATTAACCAATCATCCCCAAAGTCGTTCCAGGGTGAATTTATGCCCGAACATGATTTATATTATGTTATCTTCGTCTCGTAATACCATAGTACTACAACGCAACAGTAGTAAAGACTACCGGTCGTTACAAATTCTCCCCTCTTAAATAGGATTCGTCCTCGAATCCTCTTTAAACTTGAGATCTTATCGTAGATCATAGAATTCGTGAGTTCCTAATAAACCACCAACTCTAACTGACTATATGTCCAACTAATTTTTTTTATCCACTGTATACCACTACCTTCCGTCGACTTTCCATATGCTATCATTACACTACCGAACAATGAGATGACCATGCTAAATCTAGAATATCACGTCTTGGAAGTCGTAACTAGAGTTGTACTCTTATTGTCTGCGTGATCGCTTATTCTACCAAACTACACTGTGTCATCGCGGATTCTATTTGACTTAACAGTAAAAGCCTATGCCTGGTTGATCATTCATCACTTGACTGGTAGGCTTATGCTAGTCTCCATCATTTTAATATCTAATATATGCATTATACCTTTTTGTCATACTTGGTAAGCTGCTTCAGAGTTCGTAACTTCAACGAATATCCCTTAGGGTCTTTACTGAAAAGTACTACCTCATTCTTGTTTCATAAGATCTTCACTGAGTATTCTTAACTAATTCATTTTAGACCTCTAGTTATGCTCAACATTCTTTATCTCCAGGAAATTTATTTCTCAAGATATTTAGTTATATTCGATCAAGTTATCCTTAGCTTAATACCTTTGTCTCTTACTAGAGATACTGGTGACTCATGATTAGGTTTCCCATACTCTCTTCACTAGTTTAAACTAGATCTGAATATTTTCTCTCATATCTTGGCTGTTTAGAGCTATATTCTCTTTGTCAAGTTCAAACTACTCATGAACTTCTCTTCGAGATCCAATGTTTTTACTTATTCAAGGGGGTTTAGGGTTTCCTGACTCACTGGTAGTGTCTACCTACGACACTAATAGTTTCTTAATGGTTCTCCTTAATTAACTAAAGATCAGGCTGACTTGTATGCACCTTGGTGCTTATACCACATTCCCAATTGTTAATGTTAACGCTGACGTTTTTGGTCTGCTAAGGTTCATCTCCTTTATGTACTTGCTCTCATTACTACTGCAAATCTGGTTGCTGTTTCTTACATCCACTCATTTTTCTATACTTGATTTCATGCTTGGGTACCTCTTCTTTATTGTTTTCCATACCATAGTAAACTTATTTTCCCGGTTCTACACCCTGTCAATACTTAATATTTTCGCTTGATGTCGTTGCACATTGACAGCTTCATGTCTAAACTTTTTCCTTAATATCCTATTCATTTCCTACATCATCCTATTTTATACCGAGAACTCCCTTGGTCCATGCCTATGTCTTCTTATCTAAGGAATATCTTCTTTCTTTTAAATATATACTATTTCGTTAAACTTTGGTTCCTTGGAATCTCGCTCATTACTTGACTATTATTTATTTCTGTATTGCTTCATCCGAACAACTTCTTTTCTGACTCTTTTACTTAGAATCGTGTTTCATTTTTACTCCATTCTTAAACTACATCTAAAGGTCTTATGTTCTGGTCTTCTTTCACTATACTCCCACTTATTCCTGAGAATATCATGAGGTAACCTTGAAGGTCCATCTCTGTGAATGTCGTTCAACGAGGGTTGGGAGGGTGGGAACTGATCCTAAAGTCTTTCTGATTATAGTAATCTAGATGTCTATTCCTGCACTGGGCACTACTGCTAAAAAGTCTATGGTTCATTTTCTTTATCTTACTTCTAATCACGTTCAACTATCGAACACATTACCTCTCTACGAAACTCCTATGGAGCCATGTTCTCTAAAAATTTCCTTGTCCTGCCTCTGTACTCATTCTTATTTAATCTCTATTACTAAACTTTTGAAGTCGTTACTTCCTCTTTCTGAGTGCCGCTGTCCTCTCTTTATTATTCCTCCTTAAGAAGCTTACTTTGTTGCATAAGTTTTTTTCTTCACCTCAGTCTTTTGAACTCCTTGCATCCTTACTTTCCTGAAAACCATATTAACTTTGATTCTCAAGACACTCTCTACTAAAATCTTTTGGTTAGGGGTCACACATATCTAGTTCTTCTCTCTTACTATAATGAGACTCTTATTAGTCACATACTATACTCTTGAAAGTCGTTCTTTCTAATTCATTCATTTCCTTGATTCTTTACTTCCCTAAAGGTGTTCTTCTTCTAAGATGGCTTCTAGATTGGTTTAACTTACTATAATTCCAAACTTTCTATCTTATAAGGAATTTTACCATCTTTTGTCTTTTATCTATATTCTGTTGAACTTATTGGCTCTATTATCTAGACACCTCGTAACCCATCTATTCTGTCAAATACTCTTATTTACTTTGTTCTTCCTCTTACTGGGTTCCAAGTTGGAAACGACTACCTACTCACATGTCTATTTAAGTGTCTAATTACTTACCATAGTTGGGGACTAAGAAAAATTCCTATTCATGCTGCTAAAATTGAATTAACTAATCCATGCCTTAGAATTCTTTACCTTTATCGCTTATTCCAAGGTCTTCACTTTTATGGCTGTCTCCAAGCTACATTATCTATGTTATTATGCATGCTGGATTCTCTTATCACTACTTATTTCCTACTTTCTGCTTTCATATCCTGATTCTTTGCTTTACGCTATGCTACAGAGGCTAACTGTGGTGTTTCATTCTCCTAACTGCTTCTTAGATCTCTGATCTCTGTTCTTGCTTTAAGTTTTGACTTTGGCTCTCTATTCTACCGTCCGTACTGACACTCTGGTATTCCTAAATATCCTTAATCCCTCAAGTCTATTCTTGTGTACTTCCACGGTTTCCTGCTAACTATGGCTGATATGTAGGTTCTATTATACTTGGTCTATTCTATAAATTTGTATTAGTCTTGCAAGCCTTACGCGGACTTACCTGATCTTTAGGCTATCCTGGGTTCTCTTTTTTATATACTCGAAACTTCCTTAATTCTTTTTCTAGGTGGTCTGCCTTCCAAGGTCTTTCCATTTCTTAAGATGAACTCCTATTGGGTTTCTTACTGTCGCCTATACCTATACTGGTGGGAACTACTTTATATCTTGTCAGTTTTTCTCTTTATGTTTCGATGGGTTTCAAGATCCTTGTTCTAGCACTCTATGTCTTGGTAGAGTCTATTGCTCATGTAGGGTAGGTATGAGATAGGCTCTGCCATGACAGCTTCCTTAGCTGGTTATAACGAAAAAGTAAGAATCTGGGTAAATCGGGGCCTTATTGGATTCCTTGATTCTTCTGCCTTATAACTATTCTTAGTCAGGCTGAGAGCTCGCTACCTATACGAAGTGTTTGAGAGTTAATAAATCAACTGAAGAATTTCTGAGAAGGAAAGGAATCTTACTTGTAAGGAAATGACTTTACTTAGGTCTACTCGATATTTTACTTTTGTTCGGACTTGCTATATTCTACTTCTCTATCCCAAGTTCTGGTATCTTCCATGTTATCTTACTATGTGTCTCTGGTTCTTACTACTATAGGTCTTGGCATTTTCTTATCTATCTACGTCCATACCTCTATCTCTATTTGCTTCTGATTGCTTAGATATCTACATTCTATCTTTCACTTTTCTTTCTAACTTTTTCTTTCTCTTTTTATTTTCTTAGGTGGGTACTCTTAGACTTTACTATCTTTTTTGTCTCCTTACTTTTCCGTCTTTGACTGCTTAAACCTCTACGCGTCTCTCTTTCTTATAACTCTTTTCCCACTCCCTCGGGTATTTTTCTTAAAATCTTACTGCCTGGTTTCATAGCTCGTTTGTACTTCTAGTAATGGGTCAAAATATCTTCAGGAAAATTCTTAACTTGGATCTAGAGTATAGTTATTCTTGTAAGGAATACTATTCGATTAGTCTGGGAAGGCTTACTAACATGTCTATAGAACTTTGAAGACGTACTCGAGGATCGGATACTGGAGTGGTAGTGTCTTGCATACGAGTATCCCAGACATACTGCGTATACCAAACCCCAACACTCTACCCATTGCAGTCATTAACTCCCTAGACCATGCTCTGATACCATCTTTGTAACATCCCCGATCTGGGAGATGTTACGGCATGGGATAGACCGTACTAACCCCATAAGCCTCAGACTTTTGACTGTGAACAACATTGATACTCTTTTCAAATATAATTTCTCATACGGAGCCAATGCCCGAAACTATGGCATAATACAAGGTAGTTCCAATATGAAGGAATATACAAACATTGACTATCTCAAAAAATTCTATACATGAATACTTATACACATCTTTAACATACGACTGTCTGGACTGAACATTACTTAACTTGACTAACTCAAACTTTGACTGGTGGACTCAGACCCTCAGGTGACTGCTATCAGTATCCATCTTCCCGAGCTCGTCTTCCGAAAATACCTGCAAAACAAATAAACTGGGAGTGGGGGGATTAGATCGTCGTACGATCTAAGTGAGTGGACTATAAAACTAAAATATCATAATAAAATCATTTGGTTCTGAAATCAAAGTCCAGAAATAACTTTATCTGAAAACTCTTTTTCTGAAAAGTCATCTGAAATCTCTTTTTTAAAACTTATCTTTATGAAATCTATTTCTAAAATTTGGTCTTTGAAAACTGTTTTCTGAAATCTGTTATCTGAAATCTGATCTGTCTCTAAAAAAACTTGACATATGAGGGCGTTACATATCGCCGTCCCCCCATATGCCTATCTAGAGCCAGGAATGTAAAACCATGACTTGGGGGTGTTATGTATCGCCGTCCCCCAAAGTATGCCACTCATGTCCCTGAAACTGGTGGTCTTGGGGCATTACATATCGTCGTCCCCCAAGCCACTGAACTAGAGTAGGTAGTGCTGATCCATGCTACTACATGACCCTAAAACTAGGGTCTAAGGCGTTACGTATCGCCGTTGCCCTAGCCCTGAACTAGGATCTGGGGGCGTTACGTATCGTCGTCCCCCCAGTCCTCTACATGTGCACATGTTCTCTATCCGTCAATTCCAAACTGTATCCATTTACATACTGGGGTAGGTTTTTCCCCCATGCCCCAAAAAATTAAAAACTCATACTTGAAAAAATTCATATCACAAAACTCATGTTGTAAAACGGTTTTTCTGAAAATCACTGTATAAAAAGCATCTGTAATAAAATTCGATCTAACGTCCTATATGCTTTAAAAGTAGTTTTATATAAAGAAATAAGTTTCCAGAAAAGTTTTGCATGAAGAGATTTTCTTTTAGACAACGAAAATAGTTTTCAGAAAGATAAGTTTTCTTGTAAAATGAGATGATTTTAATTTCAGTTAATAAATTTTCATAAAGCCTTTAATTTTCATTTTAAACCGTCCACTCACTATGTCGTTCAAACGATCTAACCCCCACTCTAAAGTGCTTTTTGTTTTGCAGGTCTATTAAAAGGACGAGCTCGAGATGATGGATACCGATGGCAGTCACTAGGGTTAATGGGTCCACTCATCAATTAGGTCTGAGGTATATGGTTCAGTCAATGTTGTAATGATTGAAATACAGATATGTAAAAGTCGCATGAGAGTCTAAGATTGTCAGAGTCGAAGTCACCATAGGTTAGCATAACAAGTTCAGAGTTGTAAAGAATAAAGATTTTTTAATTAATTTAAGTTGGGTATGTAGCCCTCCAGTATAAATGTATGATTTGAGATTGTCAAATAACATGAAAAGCAGTAGAGTTCATGTAATATCCCGGGTTTTTCGGAATAGTACGGGAACGTTTTCGAATTAAGTGAAAGATTTGGAAAGGGATAGTATTCAAAAATTAGACTTAATGTGTTCGAAAATAGGTGGGAATATTTTTAAGTGAAGTTTCGTCGCTTTGGAATAAGTGAGATTTCGAGAACCGGTTACGCGATTCCTATTTACATCGTTCTACGCATAAAAAATTCTTGTTTCAGCTATAAAACTTTCAAACAAACTCCGATTGAGCTGATTCTTAAACTATTGAACTCATTTTTTCGAGACGAACAACTTTCATGTTGAACACTTTTCACAATTTGCATCAGAAGGGCTTCAAAAATGAAAAATTCTAGAAAGTTCCATGGCAGAAACCTGGTTGCAATTTTCGGGGGTCATAATGAAATTTTCAAAAACGTTCCTATAAATACCCTATATTTTCTTGTAATTATAAAAAATTTCAAAACAATTCAACCACTCTCACTCGACCCCCACTTGGACATCTCACATAAGTGAGTGGTGAACTATAGCTCCGATCAGAATTTTATCGATTCCATCGTGTTCGTGGGATCATTTGGAGTCCGTTTATACCCTCGAAATCTCGACTTGACTGGGACCTGGAGTGTCACAAAGCCAGGTTAGTAACTCATGCGATGAGAGCTTAATGGGTGATTTCGTGTTTTGAATATACACATTTATATATATATATATGGGTATAGATGATTGATATGTTAAGTCAAACAGAAGGTAGTTAAGAAGTACTGTGAGAAGGAGTTCAAGGTTATGTTTAGTTAAGTGAAACGACCATCGCATGTATGATTTTTGTTATTATCATGATACGATGTAAGAGGTTAAATGATATTAATGTATGTATGTATTGACGTGTTTGAAGTGAAATGTTTGATAAGCTTAATGTCTATGTGTATGTATAAATGTACGTAAAGGTATGAATGTGTAACAATATGAAATTGTGTATATGAATGAATATGAAAATATGAAAATGAAAATGTCTTTATAAAAAAAAATGAATATGAAAATGTATAAGTATATAAGTATGTATCTGTATATGCATATGATGTTAAAATATGTATAGGTTGGATATGTTCATTTGGTAAAGACACTATATCAAATGTTTCTAGATAGAGATTATGAAATGAATATGTTTGATCGATAACAGAAAAGTTATGAGGACTAGCAAAGGTATGACATTTGAATTTTGTAACATGATGTATATTCATATGTTTGAAACATATGTTTGTACGTGAGTGTTTGAATCATGTTTTGGAATGTTTGTTATGGATGTGCTTGTGTATAAGAAATCGTGCGATGAGTTTGGTGTGCCATGATATGTATGCATGTTTGTATGTTTAATTGATTGATGTTCTTGTGTAATAGTAGTCGAGCTGGTTAGGAATCCGTTCGGACGGAATTGATCTCATACCTATTCTAAAATAGGTAATGAGTCACGTACGAGCATTATGTGTGTAAGTCAGCCATATGTGTGTATTATTGGATGATGTGATCTTGGATGTACCGATTGTTATTTGTGCTTCATGGTTGGAAAATATGTGCGACTGTATGTATATGTATGACAGAACTTGTGATATATATGGATTGTTTATGAGTATGTTAAATGAATGGATGATTTGAAACCGATGCAAATATCAGAGGTTATAAAGTGTGTTTGCTATATTTTTTTTATAGATAAAGTGAGTATATTAATTAAAAATGTACAAAAGCAAATGGGTATACCCCATACAACTAGAGAGGATAGGCCCTCCTAGCAGAAGAGCCAAAAAAGGCTACAAACAATACAAGACCATTAGAAGATGTCATCGGGCAAATGTCAGGGGAGGTGAAGCCATTATTATTATAAGATGGTTTCACCCTCCGTAATAAACTAGCACGAGTTTGTATAGCAAACATAATGTCACTAAGAATAGCACTGACATGGCGATGAGGCACATCATGAGTGCGGGCATTCCTCTCCGTCCAAATGTAGTAAACTGACGCCGCAAACGAAAGCCAAACAAGAAGATGGCTAGCCCATTACCCTGTCGACATGGTCCGTACACTGTCCGGTCTATGCACGCGACTGAGCAGTGGACGATCGATATGTATTTTGAAAAGTTTGCATTAAAGATTTATTTTTGATTTACACATTTATGTTTTGGGGGGAAATGATTTCAAAAGAATTACATTTTAATTTGATACATTTCGGTATTATTTTTTATATTATATGATATGATATGTTTCCGTCACGGTGCTTGATGATTTTATATTTTTGACCCTCTGTGATGCTTGTATAGGGGTTTGCCCAACTGCAGTGGGCTGACCCGACCCTCTGTCGATAGGGGATCATTTCGTTCATTGTCCGATCTGTGCGCGCGATTCGAGTATTGGGCGCTTGTTTATGTTTCATCCAGTGAGTTATGCTGGATGCTCGATATGGTTTTACGATAATGGATTTTGAAACTGATTTTATTTACAGTAAAAGAGGTTTTCAAATGTATTTTCGAAATGGGTTTTGAAAGAGATCGTTTTACGTTTTTTATTTTGAATAATGACAAAGGTTGACAGATTTCAGACTATCGACATCATAAGAGCATGTATGATTATAAGTCACTTCTGGTTGTGACGATAGATGTATTTGTTTGTATAAAAGTTTAGGTTCATTACAAGAGTATGTATGTAAGTTTATGGTTAGTCACAGATCTTTTGAGTGTTGTGATGATTATGCATGCTATGTTGTCAGCCATACAGAGTTGTATGTGCGATGGGATATGTAAGTATGTAAACCTTGATGTTGATACCGTTTACATATATGATATGGAATAACATGATTCGAAATAAATGCGTCCCATTTTTGTTTGTGGATGATATAGATAGTATAAAGTTCGTGTTAAGTTTATGTTTTGATACTGTGTTGGATTACGTGTAAAGAACATGTGATATGTAGGTTTGGGAGGAGGATACAAACGGAAGATTCTCTGTGGATAGTGCCTGGAATGCCATGAGGGCAAGGAAACCCCAGTTGCATTGGTCTCGAGTTGTTTGGTTCCGGAAGGCAATTCCCCGTCATTCCTTTCTTCTTTGGATGTCTATTCAGGGTGGCCTTTGTACTCAGGACAGTCTGATGAGATTTGGCATCTCTGCTTGCTCTCGGTGTATTCTATGCGGTTGTTCGAGTGAGGATATTGGTCATCTTTTCTTCCAGTGCCTCTATTCTTCTAGGGTCTGGTCGTCTGTGCTGGCCATGTGTGGGTTAGATTGGAGTTGCCGAGATTGGTGTCAGACTGTTGGGTGGGTTTGTCAGTTCTCCGGAGCCTCTTTATGTCATCTTCTAGTTCGTCTGTCTTTTGCAGCGTCAGTTTACCATATTTGGAGGGAAATGAATGCTCGCACTCATGATATGCCTCTTCGGCCTGTTTCTGCTCTTCTTTATGATATTGTTTTTGATGTTAGGAATCGTGTTAGCTCCTTACGTAAGGTAAATCCATCTTATGACAATAAATGGCTTCACCTTTCGTGGCACCTTCCCGTGGACATCTTCTGTTGATTCATTTGTAGCCTTTTGGCTTTGTAGTTTTTTGGTTTTTTCTAGGAGGGCATGTCCTCTCTAGTGCCTGGGGTATACCCCTTTGCTCTTTGTATAGTTTTCTTTGGTTATAATACTTACCTTATCTAAAAAAAAACATGTGATATGTTCCTCGTTTTGGATGATGTATTTGATTGGCTGTATATAACCTGTGTTCGCTTTTATTTTTCTATTGATGGATAAGTTAGAAATGGTTTGAGCGTGTTCCTATGGATGAGTGTGAATTGAGATGATCAGTTTGATGTGTTTTGGCATGAAATGTTTGATTCAATGTGTTTTGTTTCAAAATACATGATTTGTATTGATGTGTGAAATACATAACTTTTGAAAGGGTGTAAAGTGAGGTGACTTCTGAATACGGATAATATGGTAATGTACGTGTGATCGATTCTGAATAGTTGGACGTAAGGATTGAGAAATTTCGATGACGAAATTTTTATAAGGAGGGGAGGATGTAATATCGTGGGTTTTTTGGAATAGTACGGGAAAGTTTTCGAATTAAAGTGAAAGATTTGGAAGGGGATAATATTCAAAAATTAGACTTAATGTGTAGGAAAATAGGTGGGAATATTTTGAAGTGAAGTTTCATCGCGTTGGAAAACGCGTGATTTCAAGAACCGGTTACGTGATTCCTATTTACATCGTTCTACGCATAAAATATTTTTTTTCGGCTATAAAACTTTCAAATGAACTCCGATTGAGCTGATTCTTGAACCATCAGACTCATATTTTCGAGACGAACAACTTTCATGTTTAACACTTTTCGAAATTTGCATCAGAAGGGCTTCACAAATGTAAAATTTCTAGAAAATTCCATGGCAGAGATCTGGTTGCAATTTACGGGGGTCAGAATGAAATTTTCAAAACCTTTCCAATAAATACCCTATATTTTCTTATAATTGCAAAATATTTCAAAATAATTCAATCAATCTCACTCGACCCCCACTTGGACATCTCACGCAAGGGAGTGGTGGACTCACCGGCCACCACTACGGCCACCACCGGTCGGCGAGATTATGCCGGTCGGTGCGCCGAGACTTCCCCATGCCAACGGTGGCCGGCGGCCACACCAAAAACTCCAGCAACAACGGCTGGAAGAGGAAAAGTGCGCGAGTAATGGGTTTCCCGATCCCGACTCGTCGTTTTGTTTCACGGTCCGAGCCGCTCACCAAATCGAAGCTCTCAGAGAGTACTACAAGATGGCAGTGGCAACTTTTCCGATCCGTGCTCGGTTGCATGCAAAACGAAGGAGGAAGATTCAGATGAATAGTGACACATGGTGAACAGTAGCTCCGATCGGAATTCCGTCGATTCCAACGCGTTCATGGGATCGTTTGGAGTCCGTATATACCCTCGAAATCTCGACTTGACTAGGACCTGGAGTGCTCATGAAGCCAGGTAAGTAACTCATGCGATGAGAGCTTAATGGGTGATTTCGTGTTTTGAATATACATATATATATATATATATATGGATGACTATTCAGGTAAGTAACACTAGCACCGGGTTGTTTGGTTTAGTAAAGCTATTCCACGCCATTCGTTTTTGCTTTGGATGACTATTCAGGGTGGCCTTTGTACCCAGGATCGTCTAATGAGTTTTGGTATCTCTACTTGCTTACGATGCATCCTTTGTGGTTGTTCAAGTGAGGATATTGATCACCTTTTCTTCCATTGCTCTTTCTCTTCGCGGGTTTGGACTACGGTACTGGCCATGTATGGGTTAGATTGGAGTTCTCGAGTTTGGTTGTAGATGGTTGAGTGGATGCATCAGTTCACCGATGCCTCTTTATATCATCTTCTTGTTCGGCTTTCTTTTGCTGCATCAGTTTACTACATCTTGAGGGAGAGGAATGCCCGCATGCATGATGTGACCCATCGCCCTGTCAGTGCTCTACTTTGTGATATTGTGTTTACTGTCCGGTCTTGTGCCAGTTTACTGCGGAGGGTGAAACCATCTTATGATAATAAACTGCTTCACCTTTCTTGGCGCATGCCTGATGACATTTTCTGATGGTTTTGTTTTGTTTATAGTCATTCGGGTTTTTACTAGGAGGGCCTGTCCTCTCTAGTTTCTGGGGTTTGCCCCTTTTAGCTTTTTACTTTGTTGCTAGGAGGGTCTGTCCTCCCTAGTTGTCTGGGGTATGCCCCTGTGCTTTTGTTTCTTTTTGGGGATCATAACTCAAAATCTTTTCCATGCTATGAAGAATCATCATTGTCGTAGTAAAATTACTTCTGTTTCTAAGGAAGATGGGACCCACTTGGAGGATGATGTTTCGATCAG